>PVKH010024046.1:0-13713 GCA_004027955.1 Chaetophractus vellerosus
TCACAAGGCCCTAAAGAGTCCAACTCAAGGTGCACCATAAGAGGTAGTTTCTCACCCAAAGTCATTTGCCAAGTGTTGAAGCAAGATGGCAGGTGACATCTGCAGGGGTTCAGCCCTCCTTCTTCCTCTTAAGACTCCATGGTCCCAGCTTCTTCCCATCTCAGCTGTAGGCTGGCATAAGGCTCATCTCTCAGGGCTTCTCAGCTGCTCTGTTCTCTTCAGCTGCAAACTATCTGGCTCATCTCTCTTCCAAGGGCCTCTTCCATGTCTATGGAGCTGTCTCTTTTCCTCTGTTCTTCTTTTCTATGTATCTACTTCTGTGTTCTTGATTGAGCATCCATTTTTATAGCCCACAAAGGGGACAAGGACTGTTACACTCTATGGATATAGTTGAATCAAAGCCCTAATATTAATATAATTTAATCAAAGACATCTCAGCTGAATCTAATACGATCAAAGGGTATCATGCCCAAAGGAAGAGACCAGTTTACAAACATAATCAAATATCTCTTTTTGGAATTCATAAATAATATCAAACTGCTACAGACTTCTTGGAAGAGTGCAAACCAGTTATTTTGTAGTGTCCCCCAGTTTTGGCTTGTCTGGTGTTTTCTCCAGATCACCTTCAGGCTCTGCAGGTTGGGCTGGAATAATTCAGAAATGACGAGTCCTCAGCAGAGCATATCCAGGGACCCAGGATGCTGGTTTCTGCCAATATTGCTGATGTTTACGTTGATTGCACTTGGCTAAGGTGGTGTCCACTAGGTTTCTAAACTCTAAATTAGCTATTTTTTTCCTCTTTGTAGTTAATAGGTAATTAGTGGAGAGATACCTTGGGACTATCTTGTTCCCCATCAAACTTTTATTCACTACTTTCAGCATTTACTGATGATTCTTGGCCAAATCAATGATTGCTATGATGGTTACAAAATGGTGATTTTTCTAGCCCATCACTCCTACATTCTACTGTAAGGAAGAATTTTCCCTTCTCTCCCACTTATTTGCTGATCCATTTATTTATTTATATCAGTATGGATTTACATTATCCAATGAATATCCTGCTACAGTCATTACTTTGATGCTCATATTGTTCCGTATTTGGCCAGTGTGTAATGCTTCAAGTTGGCTCTTGTGACCCTTTTTCACATCCCTGTCCCATTCCTGGAAATGGTCACTTTTTTTCAAGGAGCCTTGATTCCATTTAGTTGGGAATGGTAGTTAGAAACCAAGATCTAAGTACTAGGTTGGCTCAATGCTACTGGGGTGTCATTGCTTCTAGGCCTCCTCAGTGGACAGAGCTAGGAAACATACACACATATATAAATACGAATGCACACACACAGAAACATCAACATCTATTTTCCTATCTAGCTCTGTATATATTAAACAATTTCAGTCCAACACAACAGAGTTCATTCTAATCTTCTTCCTTTCCATATTTGTAACTCCCTTCTCCAACATGAAGAAATCTGGCTTCCTTTATCCTCACTACATTTATTCATTTGCTCAATTCTAGGGAACAGAGAAAGAAGTTTCAGAATTACTAGTCCATGCTACTGCTAAAAAGACACCTTCTAAGTAGAGTTCAATCGGTGGTGCAGTTCTTTTTGTCTGTATGATATATGATATAAATATGATATGTAATATAAGTATTGTACTCAAAATTATTTGGATTAGTTCTCTCTTTTACCCCTTTAGTGTGGTTATTTCATTCATTTGAAACATAGGTAGTTTCATTTCTTTCCATTTGCATTCAATTCAAATTTCATTTGCATTTCCCCCTTATCCTTGTTCATTTTTTTTGTATGTAAAATATTGACATGGTTCCCAAAGTCAAAACTGTCTAAAACTGTGTACTCAGAAAAGTGTCTCAACTCCTGCATTGCTTCTATCCTTTTGCCACCCATCTCCTATAGGTAATTGCCCGAGGGCTACCATAACAGAGTACCATAAACTAGGTTACTTAAAACAACAGAAATTTGTTCTCTCACAGTTCTGGAGGCTAGAAGTCTGAAATCAAGATGTGATGCTGGGAAGGCCATGATCCCTTTGAAAGCTCTAGGGAAGAATCCTTCCTTGCCTTTTCTAGTGCCTGTTGGTTGAAACAGACATCCTTGGTGTTCCTTAGCTTGTCAGTTCTTCACTCCAATCTCTGCTTCCCTCCGCACAGGGTGTTCTCTCTGTGTGCCTGTATCCAAATTTCCCTCTTCTTATAAGGATACCACTCATATTCGTCATACCCCTAATCCAATATGAGCTCATCTTTACTTGATTACTTCTGCAAAGACCCATTTCCAAATAAGGTCACAGTCACAGGTTCCAGGTGGACTCATGACTGTGGGAAACACTGTTCAACCCAGTATAATAACCATTCTCATTAGTTTCTGGTTTTGCCTTCCTGTGTTTCTTTATGCAAAAATAGGCAGATCTATGAATATTTTCCTATTTTCCTTTCTTTCTTACACAAAAAGTAGCATACTATAGATTCTCTTTTGTGCTTTGCATGTTTTCACATGGCAATAAATCCTGGATATCATTCTCTGTCAGTTCATAGACAGCTTCCTCATTCTTTTTTACATTTGCAGAGCACTTCTGTGAATGGGCATTTATTGTTTAGAATACTCTGCAATTAAAAACAGTGCTGCACAAAAACAAAAGAAAAAGAAAAAAACAAGTGCTGCAATGATTAACCTTGTGGATCTGTATTTCGTATTGTTGGAGAGCATGCAATTTATTTTTAGAAAAGCAGAGTTTTGCTTTCAAACTGTTAGATCAAGTTTTTAATTGAATGAGGGAGACACTTAACTAAGAAATCCCATAGTAGCCTTGGAAGTGAGGCTGATGGGGCTCAAATCCCTTCCAGGGGAGGTACTGGCTGTGTGACCTTGGAAAAGTTATGCCATTTTTCTGATCTCAGTTTTATCCTCTGGGAAATGAGGATAATATAACACTCACCACTTTGCTATTGTGAAGATTAAATAAAATAGTATCTGTGAATGTCTCCAGTGCAGTTCCTGGCACATGGAAGATATTCAATAAATGTTAGTGTTTCTGTTTATCCTGTAAATTTGCCTTCTAATTTTTCAATTGGATTAAGAATTGAAAATTAAAAAAAAATTAATTTGGAAAACTTTCAAACTCACAGGACAGCTACAAAAATAATACAAACCCCATATAGAAAAGTGTGACATACCCCTCCAGATACCCAGATCCACCAATTTTCATATTTTGCCATATTTGCCCTATCATTCTAACATCTATCCATCTATCATCTACCCATTTTCTGAACACTTGAGTATAGGTTGTGTACAACATGCTCCTTAATTACTGCCATGCATGTTTCCCAAGAACAAGGATATTCACTTATGTGACCAACTTAAATGCAGTTATCAAGTTCAAGAAATTTAACATTAATATAAAGCTTGTAGTCTATATTCCCACTTTTTCCTATATCCTGATGGTATTCCTCTGGCTTTGTCTCCTCCCTTGCTAGACCCCATCCAGGATCATGTATTGCATCTAATTATCCTTGTCTCATCTCTTTAGTTGCTTTTTCTTTCTTTCTTTTTTAATTATGGGAACACATATACAACATAAACTTTCCCATCTCAATCACTCCCAAGCTTACCACTCAATGGGATTAATCACATCCACAATATTGTGGTACTCTCACAACCTTCCATTACTAAAACTTTTCCATCTCCCCAAACAGAAACCCTATACCCATTGTACATAAAACACCCCATTCTCACTGCACCCACCCCTGGTAAACTGTACTCTTAATTTCTGACTCTGTGACCTTATGTATTCTACACTATTTTCTTTGTAGTTACCATGGGGCTCAAATTTAACACCCTATATCTATAATAATCTCAGTTGGTTTAATACCAACTTAATTTCAACAGTATACACAAACTACATTCCTATACCCTCCGTTCCCCCACATTTATGTAGTTCTTGTTACAAATTATATGTTTATACATTATGAGTTCAAAACCACTGCTTTATCAATACATTTTATGGATTTGCCTTTTAGGTCCTGTAGGAAGTTAAAAGTAGAGTTACAAACCAAAAATACAAAAGTACTGGCATTTATATTTACCTATGTCATTACCCTCACTGGAGATCTTTATTTCTTCATGTGGCTTCAGTCTATTTTCTAATATCCTTTCCTTTCAACCTGCAGAACTCTCTGTGGCATCTCTTGTAGGGCCAGTCTAGTGGTGATGAAATCCCTCAGCTTTTGTTTTTAAGGGCATGCCTTAATCTCTCCCTCATTTTTGAAAGACAGTTTTTTCTGGATATAGAATTCTTGGCTGACATTTTTTTTTGCTGTCAGCACTTTAAATATGTCACCCCATTGTCTTCTCATTTCCGTGTTTTCCTATGAGAAATTGGCATTGATCTTATTGAGGCTCCCTTGTATATGACACATTGCTTTTCTCCTGTGGCTTTCAGTACTCTCTCTTTATCTTTGGCATTTGAGAGTTTGACTACAATATGCCATAGCTTGTGTCTATTTGAGCTTACTTTGTTTGGTGTTCTTTGAGCATCTTGGATATATATACTCATGTCCAAATTTGGGAAGTTTTCAGCCATTATTTCTTTGAATATTCTCTCTGCCCCTTTCTTTCTTCTCCTCTGGGACTCCACAATGTGTATATTGCAATGTTTGATGGTGCCCCCCAGGTTCCTCAGACTCTGTTCAGTTTTCTTAATCCTTTCCTCTCTCTGCTCCTCAGACTGGATGGTTTCAATTGTCTTATCTTCACGTGCTCTGAACCTTTCTTGGCTAGCTTCAATCTGCTGTTGAACCCCTGCAGGGAATTTTAATTTACTGTAGTGTGGGTTCCTTTTCATAATTTCCATCTTTCTATTGATATTTACTTTGTGTTTACCTGTCAATTTCCTGATTTCCTTTAGTAATTTGTCCAAGTTTTCCTTTCGTTCTTTGAGTATATCTACAACCGTTTTTTTCCCAAGTCTTTTTTTCTGGAATGTCCCCTGTCTGATCCTCCTCATTGATGGTTTCTAATGCTTTAATCTTCTCCTCTGCCTCAACCGTTACTTCCTGTTTATTTGTATGTTTTGTAAACTTTTGTTGAAACCTGGACAGTTTGATATTTTGATGTATTATTGCTGAAATTCAGATTCTGAGGCATCTGTTCCTTAACCTTGTATCCATCCAGTGTTATGACAGAGCCATCCTTCAATGCCAGGGGAAAATAATAAAATAAAATATAAAATAAAATAGAGGAAGGAAGGAAGGGAGGGAGGAAGGGAGGGAGGGAGGGAGGGAGGAAGGAAGGAAGGAAGGAAGGAAGGGGAAAAAGAGAAAACAGCTTTCCCAGTCTTTGCAGATTGGTTTGTGCAAGTGATCACCTCCAGGACTTATCCATACAATGAGTTTAGAGAATAGCTCCAGGCCAAAGCAAAGGGGCTTCCCTGATCCTTTCTGCTCATGCATCTTATCTTGGTCATGTGCATATGGCCCTAGGAAATCCCCCATTTACACAGTTTGGAATGTCCCCTTTTCCCTAGGAAGCAGTTTCCTCATGGTCCCAGATACTGCCCTATATGGCCTATAGCCAGGCAGCACATTCTGTAAGAGTCCCTTGAACCAACATGCGGGGCAAGTTCTGGGATAGCAGAAGTCCCTCAGGCCACCACTAGGCAGACTGGGTCAGACACACATGCTCCCAGTATGTGCACAAGGTTTACTCTGCTCCTTCTGGAACTAGGACCAGAAATTCGCTCTGGGAGCGCAGGTTGGCTCTGCACCTAGCTGGTGAGGGGTGGGAAGGGGCCAACCAGAGCACCTTGAGATCCTACTACTTTTAAGTGGCCTTTTTCTTGATTTGGCACTCACCCCGTTACTGTAGTCTTTTAATTGTTTTCTGGAGCCCTGGGAAAGAAGTTTCTGCCAATTCTTGCTGGCTGTTCAAAGTGTCTATGGGAGGCTGGAACCCTGAAGCACCTCACTCTGCCATCTTCATCAGGTGGATAAGCTTTTTAAGTCCACATATCTGGTTTTTCTTCCTTGCCTTTCATCTCATGTTCTTGATTTTCCACTTCATGCTATGAAATGATTCCATACCAAAACCACACAGAGAGTGGTTGTGGTAAAGGGAGCAAACTCACCAACATCCATTCATCCAGCACAATAATCTAGCGAGTGCGAAGTTCTAGACCCTGGGGACACAGCAGGGGCAAAACAGTGCTCGTGTTCAGTCGGGGGAGCCTCACAGTGGATAGATGGATGATTCTGTAATGTGTCACCTCCAGATAAGGGCTATGAGGAACCATAAAGCCAAGTGAGAACTACCTGAGATAAGCTGGTCAGAGAAAGCTGTTCTGAGGAGCAGGCATTTCAACAGGGACCTGCCCAGAGTAGGAGTGAGCTGGGGGCTGCTAGCAAGAGCATTCCAGGCAGCAGGGACAGCATGTGCAAAGGCCCTGAGGATGAGCATGGACAGTGTGTGTGAGGAACAGCAGGAAAATCAGCAAGAAATCAGAGAGGTTGAGAGGATAAGACTGGGCAGAGTCTTATAGGTGAGGCCTCATAACGGCTTTGGCTTTTACTCTGAGGGAGATGGGAGCCATGCAGGGTTTGATACAGAGGAGTGACATGATGTGACATAGGTTTTTTTTTTTTTTTAACAAATCAGTTTTATTGATACCTATTGATAAAACATATAATAGGTGCACAATCACTGGTATTTGGTATAATCACATAGTTGTGTATTCATCACTTCGGTCATCATTAGGGCATTTTCATTATTTCAATAATAATAATAAACAAAAAACAAAATAACTAACCAGCAAGAAAATTCTTAACCCCTCGATCTGTCTATGCTTCCCCTGCTGTACATAGCTGCTCTTTCTGGTTATTCTTGCACAATTACTTATTTATTTATTAAGCAGTTTTATTGAGATACGTTCATGTACCATATTATCTATCCAAAGTGTATAATCAATGGCATTTAGTATAATCACAATGTTATGCATTCATCACCACAAAAATTTTTAGAACAATTTCATTACTCCAAAAATAAACACTCCTCACCCCTTAGCAGTCCTTCCCCAGCCCTACATGAACACTAATCTAATTTCATCTTTATAAATTGATTTATATTTACATCTTATATAAATGGAATTATGCAATATGTAGTACTTTGTGTCTGGTTTCTTTCACTTAGCATAATTTTTTCATCTGATATTTGCATCTTGCAAGGCTAACATATATTTGCTCAATTTCAAAGAAAAACAGTCATATATGTGCAATTTTACTCATATTCATATTTCACATGCAGTTTTACTATACTATACAGTTCCATGTTACAGTTTTTATTTTTCCTTTTAGAAATATACCTGACCTTAGACTTTCCCTTTAAACCCCTTTCATACCCACATAATAGTACTGTAGTTACAGACATGTTGGGCTTTCACCTTTTCTATTCATTTCCAAAGATTAACATACATCCTTTTTACCAATTCTGCACAAGTTAACCCTCAGCTTTCCATTCTCTAAACTCATTCTATTTTCTGATGACCCATTTTTAAGTTAGTAACTCCATAAGATTACAAAATATATTTAGTTCATAGTAGTGCAATCATACAGTATTTGTCTTTTGTGTCTGGCTTGCTTCACTCAACATAATGTCCTCCAGGCTCATCTATGTTGACCCTTTCCCCATGATTTACGACTTCATTTCTTCTTACAGCTGCATAATATTCCATCATGTGAATATACCACAGTTTGTTTATCCATTCATCAGTTGATGGACACCTGGGTTGTTTCCAAATTTTGGCAATCGTGAATAACACTGCTATAAACATCAGTGTGCAGATGTCTATTTGTGTCAGTGCTCTGTTCTTCTGGGTATATACCCATTAGTGGTATTACCAGGTCATGTGGCAAATCTATATTCAACTTCTTTATGAACTGCCAAACAGTCCTCCACAGTGGCTGTACCAGTCTACATTTCCACCAATAGCGAATATGCATCCCTATCTCTCCACATCCTCTCCAACACTGGTAGCTCTCTGTCTTTTTAATAGTTGGCCATTCTGATAGGTGTGAAATGATATCGTGTTGTAGTTTTGATTTGCAATTCCCTAATCGCTAGTGATGTTGAACATTTTTTCATGTGTTTTTGTGCCATTTGTAGTTCTTCTTTGGGCAAATGTCTATTCAAGTCTTTTGCCCATTTTAAAATCGGGTCACTTGTCTTTTTATTATTGAGTTGTAGCATCTCTTTATAGATCATGGATATTAAACCCCTATCAGACATGTGATTTCCAAATATTTTCTCCCATTGAGGTGGCTGCCTTCCCACCCTTTTGACAAAGTCCTGTGAGGTGCAAAAGTGTTTAATTTTGAGGAGGTCCCATTTATCTATTTTTTCTTTTGTTGCACGTGCTTTGGGTGTAAGGTCCAAGAAACCACCACCTACCACAAGGTCTTGAAGATGTTTCCTTACATTTTCTTCTAGTAGTTTTATGGTCCTGGATTTTATATTTAGGTCATTGATCACATAGGGTGTGAGATAGGGGTCCTCTTTCATTCTTTTGGTTATGGATATCCAGTTCTCCCAGGACCATTTTTTAAAGAGACTGTTTTATCCCATCAACATGGACTTGGTATGTTTGTCAAAAACGAGTTGGAGGTGAAATTCACACAGCATACAATTAACCATTTTAGAGAGTACAATTAATGGTATATTGTTCATTTACAATATTGTGCAACCATCATCTCTATTTATTCCAAAATATTTTTATTACCTCAAAAGGAAATCCTGTTCCCATTAAGCAGTCTCTGCACTGCCATTCCACTTCCCCATGGTCCCTGGCAACCACTAATCTGCTTTCTTTCTTTATGGATTTACCTGCCCTGGCTATGTCACAGACATGGAATTATACAATATGTGACCTTTCGTGTCTCGCTTCTTTCACTCAGCATAATGTTTCGTGGTTCATCATGTTGTGGCATGTATCAGTTCCTCATTCTTTTTGTGGTTGAATAATATCACATTGTCTGTTTATACCATATTTTGTCTATCCATTCATCAGTTGATGAACATTTGGGTTGTTTCTACCTTTTGATTTTTATGAATAATGCTGCTATAAAAAACAACAACAGTTGGCTGTAGAGGTGAGGGTTTACTTCTGTACTCTCAAGTCTATTTTTTAAAAATTATTAAACTTTTAGTACAATGTTGAATAACAATGGTGACAGTGAGCATCCTTGTCTTGTTCCTTGTCTTAAAGGGAAAGCTTTGATCCTTTCCCCATTGAGTATGATGTTGGCTGTGGGTTTTTCATATATGCCTTTTATCATACTGAAGAATTTTCCTTCTATTCCTATCTTTTGAAGTGTTTTTCTCAAGAAAGGATGCTGGATTTTGTCAAATGCTTTTTCTGCATCGATTGAGATGATCATCTGTTTTTTTTCCTTCAATTTGTTAATGTGGTGTATTACATTGATTTCTTATGTTGAACCAGCCTTGTATATCAGGATTAAATCCCACTTGGTCATAATGTATAAGTCTTTTGATATGCTGTTAGATTCAAATTGCAAGTATTTTGTTCAGGATTTTTGCATCCATGTTCATTAGAGAGATTGGTCTGTAATTTTCTTTTCTTATAGTGTCTTTATCTGGCTTTGGTATTAGGGCGATGTTGGCTTCATAAATGTGTTGGGTAGTTTTCCCTCCTACTCAATTTTTTGGAAGAATTTAAATAGGACTGTTGTTAATTCTTCTCAAAATGCTTGGTAGAATTCACTTGTGAAGCCATCTGGTCCTAGACTTTTCTTTGTTGGGAGACTCTTGATGACTGATTCAATCTCTTTAAATGTGATTGGTTTGTTAAGTTCTTGTAATTCTTATAGTGTCAGTGTAGGTTGTTTGTGCATTTCTAGGGATTTGTCCATTTCATCTAGGTTGTCTAGTTTGTTGGCATACAGTTTCTCATAATATCCTCTTATGGGCCTTTTTATTTTTGTAGGGTCAGTTGTAACTTTCCCCCTTTCATTTCTGATTGTATTTATTTGTATCTTCTCTCTTTTTTTCTTTGTTAGTCTAGTTAGGGGTTTGTCAGTTTTACTGATCATCTCATAGAACCACTTTTTGGCTTTGTTGATTTTCTCTATTCTAATTTTTGTTCTCAATTTCATTTATTTCTGCTCTAATGTTTATAATTTCTTTCCTTCTTCATTCTTTAGGAATGGTTTGCTGTTCTTTTTCTAGTTTCTCCAGTTGTTCTGTTAGATCTTTGATTTTTGTTCTTTCTTCTTTTTTAATATAGGCGTTTAGGGCTATAAATTACCCTCTCAAGACTGCCTTTGCCGTATCCCATAAGTTTTGATAAGTTGTGTTCTCATTTTCATTCGTTTCAATATAGTTACTAATTTCACTTGCAATTTTTTCTTTGAGCCACTGATTATTTAGGAGTGATTTGTTTAGCCTCCACACATTTGCGAATTTACCTTTTTCCTGTCTATTATTGATTTCCAGTTTCATTTCATTATGATCTGAGAAGGTGCTTTGTATAATTTCAATCTTTTTATATTTATTGAGAGCTGCATTGTGACCCAACATATGGTCTATCCTGGAGAAAGATCCATGGGCACTTGGGAAGAATGTATAATTCACTGAGTTTGGGTGCAACATTCTGTATATCTGTTAGGTCTAGTTCACTTATCATATTGTTTGCGTATCTTATCTAATGATGTGAGTGGTGTGTTAAAGTCTCCAACTATTATTGTAGAGATGTCTCTTTCTCCCTTCAGTTTTGACAAGTTTGTTTCATGTGTTTTGGGGCACCTTGATTAGGTGCAGAGATATTTATGACTGTTATTTCTTCTTGGTGGATTGTCCCTTTTATTAATATACAATGGACTTCTGTATCAGTTATAACTTTTTTGCATTTAAAGTCTGTTTTGTCCTGGGAAGCAGATGTGGCTCAACCACTTGGGCACCTGCCTGCCATATGGGAGGTCCCGGGTTTGGTTCCCGGTGCCTCCTGGAGAAGGTGAGCAAGCAATGAGCAGACAGATGAGCAAACCATCTGGGGGAAGGGGGGGGGGGATAAATAAAGTAAATAAAAAATAAAACTTAAAAAAAAAGGACTACAAAGAAAAGTCTGTTTTGTCTGAAATTATTATAGCTACCCCTGCTCATTTTTTATTACTATTTGCGTGGAGTACCTTTTTCCAACCTTTCACTTTCAGCCAGTTTGTATCCCTGGGTGTAAGGTGAGCCTCTTGTAAGCAGCATATGGATAGTTCATGTTTTTTTTTTCCATTCTGTCAACCTGTATCTTTAGATTGGGGAGTTTAATCCATTCACATTCAATGATAGTACTGTAAATGCACTACTTACTTCCACCATTTTAATCTTTGGTTTTCATATGTCATATCTTATTTTTGTCTGTCATTCTACACTTTTGTTTACCATTTCTGCTATTCTTTTTTCTATACTCTCCTCCAAGCCTCTCTCTCCTGTCTTTTTCTTTCAGATCGTAAGGTTTCCTTCAATATTTCCTGCAAAGGTGGATTCTTTTTTATGAGCTCTCTTCGTTTCTGTTTATTTGTGAATGTTTTAAACTCACCATCATATCTGAAGGACAATTTTGCTGAATAAAGAATCCTTGGCTGGCAGTTTTTCTCTTTCAGTTTCCTAATTGTATCATACCACTGTCTTCTCGCCTGCATGGTTTCTGATGAGAGATCTGCATTAAGTCTTACTGGGTGTATTAGCCAAAGGGCTGCCTTTGCAATATACCAATAATTGATTGGTCTTTATAAAGGGTGTTTATTTGGGGTTGAAGTCCACAGTTACCAGGCCATGAAGCCTAAGTTTCTTCCCTCACCAAAGTCCATTGCCACGTGTTGGAGCAAGACAGCTGCCGATGTTTGCCAGGGTTCAGGCTTCTTGGGCTCCTCTCTTCCTGGGGCTGCGTTTCTCTCCAGGATTAGTGCCTCTGTTTCCTCCACAAGGTCAGCTGTAGACCATGATGCTCTCTAGGCTTTGCATCTCTCCACAAGGCCAGCTGTAGACTATCAGGCAAACCGCTCACTTTTCTTCTCCCGGGGCCTTCTCTCCAACATCAAAACTCCAACATCAGAACTGTTTCTCAAAACTGCTTCTCAAATCTGCTCCCTCTGTCCTTTGCCTTTTATATTCCATTCCCCCACCCAAGGGGTGGGGCTCAACGCCCTACTGACGTGGCCCAGTCAGAGCCCTAATCATAATTTAATCATGCCCAGATAAACAGATCAGTTTACAAGCATGATTCAGTATCAATTTTTGGAATTCATAATTACATTAAATGGCTACAGTGGGCGTCCCTTGTATGTCATGGTTTGCTTTTCCCTTGCTGCTCTCAGAATTTTCTCTTTATCTTTGATGTTTGACATTCTGAGTAGTATGTGTCTTGGATCTGATCTACTTACATTGATTTTGATTGGGGTATGGTACACTTCTTGGACATGTAAGTTCATTTCTTTTGTGAGAGCAGGAAAATTTTCAGCTGTTATTTCCTCAAATACTCTTTCTGACTCTTTTCCCTTCTCATCTCCTTCTGGGACTCCCATTACACATATGTTGTTGCATTTCATGTTATCATTCAACTCCCTGGGCCCCTGCTCAATTTTTTCCATTCTTTTCTCTCTTTATTCTTTTCTGTCTTCAATTTAAGTTGTTCTGACTTCAGTATCACCTATTCTTTCTTCTATCATTTTGAGTCTGCTGTTGTATACCTCTAATGTGTTTTTGATCTCACCCATTGTGTCTTTCATTCCCATGAGCTCTGTTACTTTTTTTTTTTAATATTTATTTTTTATTTATTACATTTCCCCTCCCCCTTCCTGCTTGCTCTTGCTGTGTGTCCATTCTTGTTTTCCTCTCTGTCCGCTTTGTCTCCCCCCATTGCGGCGACATGCCGAGACCGGTCACCGCGCAGGTGGCTTTGCCCCGCTTGTGGGCGGCTTCTGCTTCCATTCACGGCCGGCTCCGCTTCAGTTCGCTGGTGGCTGGCTGTGCTCCGTTCACGGGCGACTTGCCCTGTCTGTGGCAGCTTTTTGCCCTGCCCATGGCGGCTCTGTCCGCCCATGGTGGCTTGCCCTTCTCAAGGCGGTCTGCCCGCTAGGAGAGGTCCCCGGATACTGAACCCAGGGCCTCCCATGTGGTATAACAGTGCCCTATCCACTGGGCTATACAGCCGGCCCCTCTGTTACTTTTTTATTCAGGTTTTCAAATTCTTCTTTGTGCATGCTTAGTATCTTCTTGATGTCTCTTTAGCCATATTCTCTTTCAACTCATTAATTTGATTTTGGAAATTTGTGTGCATATCTTTGACTAGCTGTCTCAAATCCTGTGTCTCATCTGGGGCTTTGATATATTCCTTTTCTTGGGCCATTTCTTCCATTTTCTCAGTATAGCTTGTAATTTTTTGCTGATGTCTAGGCATCTGATTAGGGTGGTAAGTTGATTCAGATGCTTGATTTCTCTCTCTTTAGTTGGGTTTTAGTGGCTGGAGGATGTGTATTACTGCTGTTCTTCGATTCTTGGTTCAACCTGTTCTGGGTCTTTAGAATTGTCCCTGCTAGTTGCTCCAATCTGGGCCCTGGATCCAGTAATGGGTTGCAGACACATTTCTTAGGACTTTGGGTAGGGAGGCAGTAAAGGCCAGAAAAAGCCTCTCTTACTT
>PVKH010024047.1:0-13714 GCA_004027955.1 Chaetophractus vellerosus
AATTTCATAGTGTATTTCAGTCCATTTTTTCTCAACACCATCAACAGTATTGCCTCTGTCTCCTTCTGACACAGCCACCTAGCAAACCCCAGCCTTGAATCAGTCCAGCATTCAGCCTCTTTGCACCTATGACTAGGATGTTCAGCAAGTCTTGAGAAAAACTACTCAATCTACAGATTGATACCTATGTCTGGACTATGACCTTAACCAAATTATTTATTCATGATATGTAATACTGGTTGTAAAAATAAATTAAAAATTTAAAAATTAAGAATTTTTCATAGGAAACTAATAAAACAAAAAATCAATTTTAAGAGAATAATTTGCCATCTCTTCAACTTCCATATGTACTCTTTTCTAAATTTGATCTGTTGAGAAGTCTTCTGTTTTCTTAATAGCCCTTAACACACTTTACAGAAGACAGACACACCACTTACCAATCCCAGATCAGACCCTGCTGTAATTCCATGAGGGTATTTTCCAGGGCCTAAATGCAGGGGAAGCCTCTTTAATGATTAAACAGGGTGTGTTATATATCTTAGGTTTTCCTTTTTTTCTTGCCTTATACAATTTTTGGGTAAGGTTGAAACATAGTAGACAAAATGACACATTTTGCTCTGAGCCTTATTTTTGGAATGCATATATATGGTAGTGAATAGGTGGAATAAGACAATTTTTATTTTAAACTTTGCCTTTCCTTACTCAATTTTCAGTAAATGCTTTCAATAACTATTTGATGAAACATGTATATGTATCTTTCTTCTCCAGATAATTTTCAATGAATATTATTGAGGAAAACTACATGAGAGTAACAAGAGGATCATTGAGAAATGCTGAATATTAAAAATGCCTCTCTTTACTCCCCACATATTTAAATGCAAGAAATTCTTTTTAGATATTCTTAATTCTTAACCCCAAGTCATGTCAATATCTGGAAGGAAATCACTTTTAAGTAGTGGAAGTATGGCTTAGTGATGCAAATTCTTTTACATATGAATGCAATGTTTTCCAGAAGAGTCAAAAAATTTTTAAACACATTAGATATAAATTAGGAATAAAATTGCCACCTGAATTTTTCCAGATTGAACATAGTTGAAGTCTATTTTATCAAGTCAAACATATGAAATCTCTATGCCATTTATAACCAATCTTCATCTTTTTCATTTTGTGAAATGATTTTTATTTTCTAACTTCTCCAAGACAAAAAAAATAAAATTATAGAATAACTGTTGAAGCAGTTTGTTTTTAGCATTATTTACATTTTTCTTTATTAAAATATTTGGGAAAATTTTAAAATAAAGTCTTTTTAAATCAACAGTGTCATTTCTGATTTGTATACTTAAGCCTTACTTAATTTTTTCCCAAAAACTTAAAACCAAATTTTGATACACATATATACACACATTGATTTGCCAAAGGAATCCCATTGTTTTTATCATATTACATGTTTCATTTATAGTTTATATTTTTTGCTTCATATTCTATTATATTATTGCAAATGGAACAAAGAAAGATAAAATATTTATTTATATCTTTGTTTCCTAATGATATAAAATTGGCTATTTATACTATGTATAATTTATTTAAATATCTAATTTGACTTTTGGTAGTTAAATATTTTTCAAGGCAGACTTTAAAAAGTATTTCTCATTGGTTTTTGTAAACTCTTGCTCAAAAAAGTTTTTAAAAATATTTATTTGAATGGAAAAACTTAGACTCTGATAGAAAGTTAGTTTGATCTAACGAAATAGTTTGACAAAGAGGATTGGCTTTGCTAATTTGGGTAAATGGCAAATAGTCCCCATAAATTAGTCAATCAAATCTGCAGCTAAAAGGAGTTTATTAAACTGTTTAAAAACTTCAACAAATTTAAGAATGATTACAAAAATACTGTATCCAAGGAGATAGTAATGAAATTAACAATATTCCCATTTTACCCAGTTTTCTGGATATAATACAGTTGAATAAGATGCTCACAGTGAAAGAATATCAGGTATTTTGGGTTGAGAAATTCTTTTGAAAGTCAATGCATAAGCAAAGAATTTATAAACTACTACTCTACAATACACACTAAAGAAACCACCGCTCTACAATATACAGTAATCCTCCTGTATGTCCTTATTTGGCTCTCTTCTTCTTAATTTTCACAATAGCTATTTCAAACCTTTTCTGCTCTCCCAAAACTAAATCATTATATTGCTCCAGTTTGATTAATGCTTTGATATCCTTTCCACACACCTAGTACAGACTGAACGTTTCACCATGGGCCACCCAGTTATCATGGGACCTGAGTTGCCTATCATGAATTGGGTGTTGTCTGATCTGCCAAGTCATAAAGTTGGGCATGCACAGCATAAAATGGAAGTGGTATATATGAGATAGGGCTTGAGCCAGTCCTGAAAGAACAATGAGGAAGTGGCCCAAATGTTCATGGCCCCCATTCTTTCCACATTACCTTCTCTTTCCCAGCCCACAGCTTTGGCATCCTGGGGATTTCCTTACAATCAGTTGATTGGGAAAGAGAAAATCTCGGGCCTGGTTTACAGATGGCTCTTCAGTAACACTAAAAGTAGACAGCTGCTGCTCTGCAACCCCTTTCTGGGATGTCCCTGAAGGACGGTGGTGAAGGAAAATCCTCCCGATGGGTAAAATTTTGAGCAGTACACCTGGTTGTTCATTTTGCTTGGAAGGAGAACACAGAATGTGGGGTTAAAGAGATTACTGTAAAATATTTAACATTTTTTCATATATCTGGCAAGTCTAGACACACACTGCTGTAAGATAGATTTTGTTCCTTTATTTGTGTTTGAGCCACAGCTACAATAACATGGAATATTTTGCAATTTGATATGGTTTCATCCCTGCTCTTACTTGGGTTGTTCTCTGGTTGGAAATGGAAGTGGAAGAATACTCTCAGTGTTTCCATATTTGATGATACCATTGAATTGAATGATCTAAATGGAAGGTATTCTTGGCCCATACCAGAAATATGATAATACTCTACAGGTAATCAACCCACAGCCAGCATCCCTACTTCTTTAATGCTTACTTTTGTGCTTTTGTTGTGACGAATACCGCCTTTTCAATGATTTTTATATAAAGAAACCTTGCTTCCCATTTAACTTTGTTCTATTTCAAAGAGGTCACACAGCCCAAGGGAGATTTTTTCTGAACCAAATACTAGGAAAAATGATATATATTCTTTGTTGTTTTTATTTGAAAGTTAGTTTTCCTCATCTTTTGATTGAAAGTATTATTTGAGTATTAGCATTTTACTCCCCTTTACTTCCTTAGAAAATATTTCTCTTCACTTTATTTGGCTACAGTTGTGTTGGTATGAGGCGAGAATTCACAAAAAAATACGATTCTACCTAGTTAAAAACCACACTTCTTAAATTTTTGTATGATATTGATAACAGATACATGAGACTCTACTAGATGATAATCAATTAAAAGACCATTTTATGGACTGTAACTTCTAAATGTTTTATAAAAACAAAAATATGGAAATCTTTTTTCTTTTTTTAGGGGGGTGGAGACAACATAAATGGTGAAAACAAAAAGCTTGAAGAGAATGATTCAAGTCAGTGAGTATCAATAAATACTGTTCTGACCTTGAATTTAGCCACTCTAAGGCTCTGTTTTCCTCTTCTCTATGACGAGTAGACTAAAACCATAACTGCTCTGATAACTTATGAAAAACATATGTACAAGTGAGACAAAATATTTGAAGGAATTTTATAATAATAAAATGCTGTTGTAAAACACTGTCAAAACATAAGCAATCATTATTAAGTAATACTACCCTAAAGGACATATAGATCCAAGCTCTCCTCACCACATCTTTCCTGGGTGAAATTACATTTCCTGAGATTTTGTTTCATGACCTGAAGTCTCCAGAACTGAAGCTTGACTTAGAAGCTTGTAGAATTAATCTTTAGCTGTAGAACACAAAATAAGGATATCCTGAAGTCTCTATCTTTGTCAAGGACAGAAACTGAAAGAGCAGAAAGTTCAAGTTAAGCAGGAGTGCTGGAAAGTGGAGCATCTGTGAAGAATCACAGAGAGGATGGGTAGAGGACTTTCAGAAGACAGAGAGCTGCAGTATTTTCCTAGAGAAAAAGTACCCAATGGGAGGAAGCGCTAGTGGGACATTTGCAGCATCATAAAACAAGAACAAGATTCTTTGATGTCCTTAGAATTCACACCTCAACTCAGTGTCTCCAACATGCTAACACAGTGAGAACAGTTCTACCACTGATTTCTCCAGCTAGAAAGAAGTACAACCTTTGTTACCCAGTATCAATATTCCCTTATTATTCTGCAATATGGATTTATGCCTTTCTATTCAACCTATGAGAAGTGAGAAGGAAGCATCAACACCAGAGTTAAAAGTGAGAGTGAAATATCTTGAAATTTATTTGTAATATATTGAATTAAAACACAACATTGTATTCATTGTATTATAATTTTTTTTCAATTCCATCTCCCTCCACAACTTCACCCTATATTGGGCTGTGTTTGCAGATAGAAAATAGAGTCTGAATTCTTAAAGTATTATTCAAGGATATTGTAATGTGATTCTTTTAAATGGGACGGAAGGACCTGTTCAGGTCATACTATTGGACTTTTTTAAAGTTGTAAATGGCATAGTTTCTTTTTCAAATAATTAATGTAACTTTTAAAAATAATGAAGCTTTAAGCAAAACAAAATAAAACAAGAAAATACAGGATTCTTGCTAAAGAAACAGTGAAAAAAAAAAATGAAAAAACTGTTGTGGTCAGAGGTTATACTGAGATTTTTCTTGGTCCGAAATCCCAGTTTCTTGCCCAGGATATTTCTATCCTAAATTTCTTTCTTCTAAACATTGCTGCAGCATGGATAGCTCTGATTCTCGAAGTTAGAGATCCAGATTTTTGTTTTTTACACATCCTATCCATTTCTTCTGATACCATTATTTGAACTATTCATCTTTCCCAAATTATTTGTTCTGCTACTGTTATATGTAGTTCCCATATATAATAAGTCTATTTCTTGATTCCATAATGTTACACTGATTCTAATATTATACTATTGAAAGTTATCTTAAAGATCTAAAGTTTAGATCAGTGTTGCCCAATAGAAATATAATTTGAGCCACATAGGTTAATTTTAAATTTTCTAGTAGCCATATATTTTTTAAATGTAAAAAGAACATAGTGACATTCATTATAATACTATATTTTATTTAACCAACATATCCAAAATATTTCCACATGCAATCAATTATGTTTCATAATGTAATCAGTAAAAAACCATTACTGATTAGAGATTTGACATTATTTTTTCATATGAAGTATTTCATATCTGACATGTATCTTATGCTTACAGACAATCTAAATTCATAATAGTCACATTTCAAGTGCACAATAGCCACACATATTTGGTGGCAACTTTACCAGTCAATTCTAGTCTGGAGAAGAAAATTAGAAAGAAAAACCAATACAATTCTTGAAATGAGTATCTTCCCCACATATATTATAATTAATCATATAACAGTAGGTATTAACATTTCTCCATTTCAAAATGCTCTACAGGATTTATTTTGGGGATATAACTCTGGATATAATAAGATCGACGACCTCATTAGGTAACAACTCAAGCATCTCCTAGTTTACTTCTAATTATAGCTATTGGAAGTTTATGCTAATTTCCCTAGAATCAGGCCCAAAAGCAAATAACAAACTTTGCATTTTTCTCATTTAGTAATTATCTAATTTAGTAATTAGAAAGTTTGGTCAGAATTTTAAAAATATAATAAATTATTATTCTAAATTCATTAAAATATCCATCTTAAAATGTTTGAATCATAGATTTTAAGCATCTTTAACAGATTAATTTGCTTAATCTTCTCCTCTAGAACGTAAGCTCCACAAGGGCAGATTTATCTTTGTTCGCTTTATAGCTGAGGGACACAATTCAGCTAAGTTTATGAGACTATATAACAAGGATCACCTTTCCTCCAGTTTCCCCAATACTTAGAAGAGTTCCTGCAACATAGTAGATGCCATAAATATTTGCTAATTTGGTATGTAAATTTAAATATTTAGCTTAGTTAAATGTTTAAAATAAAATGATATAAAAGTGTATCATAAACATGATTTATATTTGTTAATTTATCTGATTACAACATATTCATTTTGATGGTCTAAAGAAAAAACTGAGTTTTATGCAATAGTTATAACCATTATTCTTAGAAGCAAAACCAAAATAAATTAATAAAACATGATTGCATTTGACACATGCAGCTTCTAATCCTTTTAACACTTCATTGGTGGGTGACAGTTACAGGATCGGAAAAAATGAAATTAGCATATTGTGCCTGTTCACAGTTGTAATGGAGGGTAACAAAAACATCAAAGGCATATAAAAAACTATTTTAAACTCATTTCAGAGAGTGCTGGACCTGAATTGAATGCTTTCTTCCACATTACTATAACGGAAATGTTAAGTGAAAAGAAAAATCAACCTTATTATAAACTACTGGAAAAATTTCAAAGGGTGTTTTCTTTCTTTTTTAACAAGTAATTGTTCATATTTTTGCCAATTAAACATAATCCTAACTATCACACTGTGTTTCAGAGAAACTTTGAAGTTTTAGGATAATCTGAATTTCTACTGGCTGAGATTTAAATATCATTACTCTAGAATTCTTTCAGAACAAAGCATAACAGAAATTGTAGTTTAGAAGATTGAAAAATGAAAATGAAAAATCATGTAAAAACAAGTCTATATAAAATAGAAGCCATATTCACAAAAGGATTGAATTAAATGAAACCGTAACTAATAATTGAGGAATCGAATATGTTTTGCATGACATTTATTATAAATTTTATTCAGAGATGTCCAATTAAAAATAATATAAAAACAATTAATAATAACCTATCATTTTTGGAACTTACTATGATCAAGCCCAATGCTAAGGATGTGCATTCCAAAACCTTTAGAACAAACTTGCTCTTCTTGCAGTAGTTCACATTTCATTCAATGGTAACCCCATCCTTCCCATGCTTGGTCCTGACCTATGGCCATCTCTTAAGCAGGCTGAAAAATGGCCACTCAAATATATCTGGTGCTAATCCCCCAAACCCGTAAGTGTTATAAGGAAAAATTGTCTTTGCAGATGTGATTAATGATCTGACATGGGGAGATTATCCTTGATTATCTAAATGAGCCCTAAATCCAATAACTGTCCTTTTAAGAAAGAGTCATGCAGAAGAGGAGAAGGGAATGTGAACACAGAGGTAGAGTTTGGGTGATGGAGCTCCAAGCAAAAGAAAGCCAGCAGCCACTAGAATCCAAAAGAGGCAAGAATGGATTCTGCCCTAAAACCTCCATAGGGAGTACTGCCTTGCCAGTACCTTCCTTTCAGCCTGGTGAAACTGATGCTGACCTTCTGGACCACAGGTACTCTAAGAAAATAAATTCCTGCTGTTTTAACCCACCAATTTGTGGTAATTTGCTATGTGAGCAGCAGGGTGTTGCTGTAATGAATGTCTCAAATGTGGAAGTTGCTTTCAAATTGGGTAGTGGGCAGAAGCTGGAAGAATGTGGAGGTACATGAAAGAAAAAGCCCAGGTTTCATTGAACAGAATGTTGCTAGAAATATGAACATTATATGTGCTTCTGGTGAAGTCTCAGAAGGAAATGAGGAACGTGTATTGGAAACTGGAGAAAAGGCTTTCCTAGGTATATAGTCACATAAACTTGGCTGAAATGTTTCCTTATGTTTTGTGGAAAGCAAGATTTGTAAACAATTAACTTGGATATTTAGCTGAGGATATTTCCAAGCAAAGTGTGGAATGTGTGGCCTTATTCCTTCTTGCTACTTACAATAAAATACAAGAAAAAATATATAGAGGAAATAATTGTTAAGCAATGAACCAGCAATGGATGATTTGGGGAAATATCACCTTATCCAGACTGCAAAAGATGCTAAAACTAGAGGATCCATTGCACAGAAACCATGCTCTAGTGAGAAGGCCCAGTGTATGGCTGGACAACCTTTTGCTAGTGCCAAAGAGATTAGGCATGTGACTTGTGGAACCAATCAAACATCTCATCAGGAACCAAGGATGAAGTTGGAATTATAAAGGAAAGAACTGTGGAGGAACCTCTTGTCTAATGATATGAAACCTCATGCCATATGTTGGAGACCAGCAAGGACTTTGAGAATGTTATGTCAGTGGAAACAGTGCCAGCTAGGACTGAAAAGGGCAGACACAGAACAAAATGAATGCATGTCTCAGAATTCCAAAATTCTGCAAAAAGGAAAAAGACTGAGAAAACTACTCAGCTGCAATCATGTTCTATCTTTCAAGACAAGGGAAGGAGTCACCCAGGACAGATCCTAGAAGGCAAAGCCTCGTTTCCAGAGAGCAGAGTTTTGAGCCAAAGATGATGATTCCCAGGCCTTGAAATCTAATGAAATTTTCCCTGTTGGATTTTGTAATTTCTTGGGACCAGTGACCACTTTCTTTATTCCATTTCCCCCTCTTGAAATGGGAATGTCTAAAATTGCTATCCTATGCATGCCCCACCATCATATTTTCAGAGCAAATAACTAGTTTCCTAGTTTCACAGACATCAGTGTAGTAGTTTGAGGTTGTGGGTACCCCAGAAAGACATGTTCTTAAATTTAATACAGTCCTGTATGTGTGAACCCATTGTAAGCAGGGCCCTTTGATGAAGCTACTTCAGTTAAGGTTTGACCCACTTCAATCATGATGGACCTTAATCCTATTACTGGAGTCCTTCATAAGATAATGGAATTCAGACAGACAGAGAGGGAGCTATGGAAATAAGAAGCTTAAATCAACAAAACCTGGCGGGAAGGGAGAGACTAGCAGACACAGCCATGTGCCTTGCCATGTGAACAGAGCATCCAAGATTGCCAGCAGCCAGGCCCAGAATAAGTTCATCACCTTGATGATGCCTTGATTTGGACATATTCCCAGCCTCAAAACCATAACTGAAATAACTCCCATTGTTTAAGTCAAACAATTCTACAGTATTTGTGTCAGCAGCCTAGGAAACTAAAACACACAGATCTAGAGGAGCATAGATCAAATCCAGAGTCTTACCCATACCTGATACCTGATTTAGATGATTTTGATTATGAAATTGAGACCTTTAGGCCACTGATGACATTTAGAGGAGATTTTGGACTTCAGTTGATGCTATTATGGGTGTGACAGTTTGAAGATCTGTTATAAATCCCAAAAAACAAAAATATTATATTTTTGAACTAATTCATTCTTTGGTGTGAAACTCTTTCATTTGGACTTTGTCAATGAGGTGTGACTCAGGTTGAGTTTCTTCCCTCTTGCAGGGTCTGATATAAATGGAGACACAGAGAGAGACATACACACAGAGAAAGGAAGCTACCATATTTGATCCTGCCATGTGAGAGAAAGGACTCCAGGTTCTCCTACAACTGCAGAAAGAGAAGCCCTGAGAAACTGAGAGAGGAGGCCAGGAAAGAGAAAAGCCCTATCCCTGGGTATCCACAGCTAAACTCCAGGAGACAGTAGCTTCTGGAGGGTAAGGCAGAGACCTTGGCAGAGATTGCCCACTATCTTGCTCACCAAGTGGCAGCATGCCAGGATTATCAGTAGCTGGCATTGGTGAGAAAGTGTCTCTGCTGTTGCCTTGATTTGGACATTTCATAGCCTCAGTGCTGTAAGCTTTTACCCTAAATCAAATTCCCTTTATAAAAGTCAACCCATTTCTGATACTTTGCATTGGCAACCCTGTGTCAAACTAAGACAATGGGTTAATATATTTGTGGGTGTCAGGGTGGGAAGAACGTATATCTCCATGTGGTATTGGCATGAATCTTTGGGGTCCAGAGGGCAATCTGAGGTTGGCTAAAAAATGCCCTCCAAAATTATCTATGTGAATATTCTCAGAGCCTGTGAATATTACCTTATAGGCAAAAAAAAATTTTTTTAAAGACTTTGCAGATGTGATTAAGTTAGGATCTTGAAATGGAAAGATTGGCCTTGATTAACAAGGAGGGCCCAAAATACAAGCACAACTGTACTTATAAAAGGTATTAAAGGGCAATTTGACACACAAACAGAAGACTCTCCTCCACAGAAGCAAAGATTGGAATTATGTAGCTGCAATCCAAGGAATATCAGCAGACACCAGAACCTAAAAGGGGCAAGGAAGAGGTTCACTCCGAGAGCACCAGGGAGTGCAGCTTTGACAACACCTTGATTTTGTCCCAGTGGTCCTGCTTTCACACTTCTAGCAGCAACAGGAAACAATACAATAGGTCATTTTCTCAGACTGTAAGAAAATAAAATTAAAAACCAATACTAGGGGCCGGCTCGATAGCCCAGTGGATAGGGCGTCGGCATACCACATGGGAGGCCCAGGGTTCGGTTCCCAGGGACCTCTCCTAGCGGGCAGACCGCCTTGAGAATGGCAAGCCGCCATGGGTGGGCCAGAGCCGCCGTGGGCAGGGCAAAAAGCTGCCACAGACAGGGCAAAAGCCGCCACAGGCAGGGCAGGTCGCCACACATCTATAAATTTTCCATTTGTCCCCCTATTATTGATTTCTAGCTTCATTCTGTTGTGTTTGGAGAATATAGATTATATGATTTCAATATTGTATAAAAATTTATTGAGACTTATTTTGTGACCCAACATGTGGTTTATCCTGTAAATGATTCATATGCACTCGAGAAGAATATATATTCTCTTTTTTGTGTGTAGTGCTCTCTATATATCTGTTAGGTCTAGTTGGTTTAATGTGTCGTTCAAGTCCTGTACTTCCTTATTGACTTCTGACTAAGTTTTCTATCCATTATTGAGAGTGGTATGTTAAGGTCAACTAACATTTATGTAGAACCATCAATTTCTCTCTTCAAATCTGTCAGTATTTGCTCCACATATTTTGGGGGTCTGCTCTTAGGTGCATATATATTTATAATAGCTACATCTTCCTATTGAATTCTCCTCTTTGTCAGAATATAGTGGCCACCTTTGTCCCTCATAATTGTTTTTAAAGTCTACTTTATCTGATATTAGTACACCCACCCCAGCTCTCATTTGGTTACTATTTGCATGGTATATTTTTTTCCATCCTTTCAACATCAACCTACTTTTATCTTTGACTTTAAGGTGAGTTTCTTGTAGACAAGTAGTTCTGTTTGGTTCCTTTTGAAAGGAATGTAAACTTTCATTTTATTCATTTATTGTTTTTCAGATATCCTTCAGTTGTTTCTCGGTCTTTTCCTTCATCTCCTTGAGCATTTTTAAGATCATTTTTTAAGACTTTGTTCAGTATTACCACATTCATATTTTCTTCATTGGCATTTTCTGTATTTTTTTCCACTTCCTTAGGATGGGCCATCATTTCATGTTTCTTTGTCTTACACTCTGTTGCAAACTTGACATTTTAATACTTTTTGAAATGTTAATTCTAGAACTTATTCCTTGAGATGTCTCTTATTTTATTTTGTAACCAGCTGGTAATAAGAAAGAGATTTCCTTGAACTTCAGCCATTCAATCAGGAAGGTCTGCCCAAAGCAAATGCAATTTGCAGGATTTTCCCTGTCTTTGTGGGCCTCTGTCTTGTCCTGGGCTTTGCTTTTTAATTGTTTTGGAGTTCCTGGGTTACAGAAGTTTGGTTTTCCCCTCTGTTTCCCAGGAATTGACCTCCCTCTACTGGATGTTTGAAGCTGGCAAGCCTTTGTCCCAGATATCTGCCTCTATAGGTTTCTACTCTCCTTTTGTTGTCTCAAGCTGCTTTTGCCTGGAGGGCAAATTCTGGGAGGAGAGGCACCCCAGAGACTTTCCCAATTCAGTCTTTCCTGCCAAAACAGAGCCACAGATCCACAAAGAGGGCACAAATGACTCCAAAGTGCCCAAGGGAAGAGATCAGAATGGGCACCATGAGTTTCTCCTATGGCCTCCCAAAACTGAGCGTTTGTGGTCTGGAAAGCAAATGCAGCCCTTCAGCTAACACTGTACTTAGGAAGTACTACATCTTTAAATCTCCATGACCTCTTTCCCTGTCTGGGAAAGATTGAAAAAATGCCCTACATCTTTAAATCTCCATGACCTGTGCCCCTTTCTGGGAAAGATTGAAAAAATGTCCAAGGTAGGGTTGAAATAATGGCTGCCACCACTTCTGTCTGGGGCAGACTGAGACAATAGCTGTTCTCAGAACCTGGCCCCCAGTAATCCAAATTTGTTAATCAAAAGCTGTGATCAGTGATTGGCCATACCCACCCCTGTTCTTAGGGAAGAGGATTTTTATGTCCCATTCTCTCACCAGTAATCTAGCCAAAGACTGGCGCCCCTGGTGGCCTGCCATGTGAGTGGGGAATGGGCACCAGTAGCCATCATGTGGAGGGAGCAATTTTCTTTTCTTTACCATAATTTATCAATCTCTTCCTCCCACTCTTTCCTGGATGCTTTACAGTGTTCTTCTGGCTTCCAACGTTTCAAAATAGTTGCTTCAGACAGTTCATGCCTGTTTAATAGTCCAGAACTGAGCCCTGGAGCTCCCCACAATGACATCTTTCCTGGAAGTCTTCTGCTCAGTGAGATTGATTCTAACTGGAGTATTTGTTGTTCTTTGTGGAGTGTGATCAGCTTTCACTGCTGCATGCAAAAATTACTAGGGTCATCTACTAAATTCATGGGGTTACCTTATTTCTTGTTGACTGCAATGTGCTCATAACTTCAAGAGTTTTTCATCTGCTCCCAATGTTCCCTTTCAACTTGATGAAAATCGAGTAGTTTCTATATGCATTTGTTGATACATGTAATGCATATTGGGTCCTTTCTTAATTACAGAAAATATGATGTTTTCTCCACTATTTTTGCATCTTTTTGCTTATATCTGTGGGTATTGGGATGGTTGGTGGTGTAAATCTCACCTTGTGACATTTTTTGCAGCCACCCTGTTAGTATGTTGTTGATTTAATGTTGCAATGTACTTGCATATATAACTTTATAATTGGGCTGTGGAGAGGATTTATTTCACTTATTTAAAAAAACTAATAGCTGTTTTTGATGTGTAGAGATGAAAATACGAATCCACCACCAATGTTCTTTTAGTTTAGAATTTTTCCCAAGTCATATAGATGAATGTAATTGAATCATTTACATTCTTAATCAAGCATAAGCATTTACTAAATAGCTGAATTGAATTAAAACACACAGTCCATAACCATGAAACAAATTGGGGTTCTATCCAAATATCTGATTTATGGTAATTAAAAATATATTTTCTACTTCTCTACTATAAATTATTATTTTTAAATCAGAATAAAGTTGTTCAAATTTAGTATTTTTATCTAAAGTAATGTAAAATCTTAAGTCCCAGACAACAATAAAAAATGTTAATTTCAGATCTTCCAGTATTTGTCTTTTCCCAAGTATTTAAAATGGATGTGTGATCATATATGTTTAGAAATAGACCTATAGGAACGCTTATCTGGTAGCAAGTCCTTTAGTACTGGAGGTTGTTTTGCTACAGAGGCAGAAACTCTAAATGTTATGCAAAGGCTGCTTTATTCAATCAAATGAGTTTCAGGTTATATCAAATGACTATAACAATTGAGCAATCACAGAAAAGAAGAGTAAATAATTAAAGATATAGGAAAGAATGAAAGTATATGCAACCATTCACCAAATTGGGGTGGGGGGGG
>PVKH010024048.1:0-13714 GCA_004027955.1 Chaetophractus vellerosus
AAAAAAAAAAAAAAGATTTATTTTTATTTATTTATATATCCCCCCCTTGCTGCTTGTGCTCGCTGTGTTCATTTTTGCTTTTGCGTTTTTCCATGTCTGCTTATCTCCCCCTGCTGCGTCAGCTCACCCTGCGGCGGCTTGCCTTCGCTAGGAGGCCCTGGGAACCGAACTCGGGGCCTCCCATGTGGTAAACCAGAGCCCAACCAATTGAGCCACAGCCGGTTCCCAAGAGTTGTTTCTTAAGTAGTGTAACATACAGTTTGCCATTTGAGATTTTGATGCAGATGCCCAGATTCAGCATGTTCACTTTGGATACTGTGGTTGGAGCTGCTGCTTTCTTCAGTCTGTGGCCTAACTCTCTCAAAATTGTGTTTGTTCATCTGAGCAATTAGGAAGAACACTAGAGTACCCATGCATGCCTTTGAAGTGCTTTTGTAACAGGTGCTGGTCCACAGGCTTTTAGAAGAAAACAACTTTTTCATACACCTTAAAGTGCCTCAGATGCTCTTGTATTTAAAAAAATAATCTGACCTCCTTTCCCCTCTTACTGCATGCACTCTAGGTCACCTAGATTTCTCCAAATTTTTACTTTCATAGTGATTTACTTGGTCACTGCCAATATTTTTTTATTCATCAAGGGTTGGAATACCCCCATTTGCCATAAGAATAGATGTTGGTATTGTTTTGACTGTCACTTGGCAATATCTTTCCTTTGCAGACCCCATATCATGTCAACCTCCTCCTGGCTGGCTACGATGAGCATGAAGGTCCAGCACTGTACTATATGGACTACCTGGCAGCCTTGGCCAAGGCCCCTTTTGCAGCCCATGGCTATGGTGCCTTCCTCACTCTCAGTATCCTGGACCGATATTATACACCAAGTGAGTACCAGCATTCTAGTACCAGAGCTCTGCTCTCAGCTGCTTCCCAGTTTTGTACATTGCCCTTGGAGTTGGCTGGCTAGGCCTTGAATGTAGTATGGATCTTAAGAAGCATAAGCTCCTGTATGTCAGCATGATCTTCAAAAAGCTGATAAAAGTATCTCTTTTGCCAGACAAAATGATATTGCATATGTCCAGAACTGGGTTATGTTTTGTTTTAAAGGGGGTTGGAGTAGATGTCATGGTAGGACATTTTTACTAGGTTCTATAATTTTTCAGTTACAAGAGTTCTGTTTTTTCACTCATTTTGCCTTCTCTAGATGCTTGTTGGCATCTTACCTGTGGAGATTAGCTATAGAGAGTTGTAGACATCAGCTGTAGAGAGCAAGTAAACCAAGTGGTTTGAATGTTTGTTTTGTTTTGAACTTGTGAAGTTGAACAGGTCCCCAACATGACAACTGAGGATTTCTTTCTTCAAAGATTTTTTTTTAGTTAGGCCAGTAAGAATTTATTGGGAAATGGGGAAAAGAACAGAGCTTGCTGAGAAATGGGAGAGAAGGATGGAAATACACACCGAGATTTGGTGCAGACTTCTCTAGGCAGAAAGAGCCTCACAGCATTTTAAGGCTACAAACCTGGGCCCTGTCATTGGTTCTTATTTCCTAATGGCTGCTTCCTTCTCCAAGAAAAAGCTAGCTCTCTACTTTTCCATAAACTGTTAACTTGGCAAAGCTTCAGACGCAGGAACACTTCTGTGCTACGTCCTCTCTTCTGATTCCAATCTCAACCTTGACTTTAGCTGTTTTGGGCAATAGGCACTTAGATTTCTTAGCTTTCACAGATTATAGCTGCAGCACTTCTCTCCTTACATCCTGTTCTTCCCTGTCAATAGAGTAAGAATCTGATGTGTTCATTTGTTTTTTGCTGCTGCCTTGCCCTCTTGCTCAACTTCAGCCACACCAGAGCTCTAGGCCACATTCTGAAAATAATTAGCCTGGCCTCCTGGTGACTGTTCCTTGATTTGGCATCTGTCAGTAATACAGCTGATTTGTGCACCAAAATAACCACCAACCACCCCTAAAGCCTAACTGCACAATATGTCATCCCAGTTTGCCGTGCCTTTGCCATCGTTCCTTTGGTTCCTGTTTTATAAGTCTTAGCCCCATCCTGTGAATTCTCTTCCCAGCGTTAAACTGAGACCCAGCTGGGGAAGTGAGGGTAAAACTCTGGCCTTGCCCTCCCTTTTCCTGATTTGCAGCTGGCTAGGGCAGATGGAACTGATTTAAACCCTGGACTAAAGAGAGGGAATGAGCTATAAAAAAGAGAGGCCGGCGGCTGGACTTCTCCAGAGGCAGGCCCTGGCCATGAGAGGCAGAATTCTGTCATGCTTACCCTTCTCTGTAGCAAATCAATTTGCAATGGCTTGTGGCTGCCTCTTAGGTTTGGGGCACCCTCCACTGCATATGGAATAAGTTTGTCCCAAACTGGAAGACTTAGCAGTTTTTGCCTTTTCCATTTGTGTGTCATGCTGACCTGAAAAAGTTTGAAACATAATTAGAAGTTGTGGCAGAGAGTTGGACTAAATGACAGCATCTTGAGTACTTGGCCTCTTGTGTTCTCTTTCAGCTATCTCACGTGAGAGGGCAGTGGAGCTTCTTAGAAAATGTCTTGAGGAGGTGAGTAGTTCCCATGGGATCCTGAAAGGAATGTTTTCTCTCTCTGTTTGCCAATATTATTCCTGTTCCTCAGATACATTTTTCTGATCCTTGCCAGAAGGGGTCATAAATCCCTGCTAGCTAGATGTGAAGTTGCTACCGGGGATAGGATTTGGTGGGTAACAATCTTGTTTTTGCTCTCATGGGTTACTTCCTCATTAATTTCAGTTTTCTATTTTTTTTTTTTAATTATATGTCCCCCCTTTCTGCTTGTTCTTGCTGTGTTAATTTTTTTTTTTTTTTTTTTTTTTTTGCATTCTTCTGTGTCTGCTTGTCTCCCCCCTGTTGTGGCAACCTGCCAAGTCAGCTCACTGCGCGGTGACCTTTCCTGCTCGCGGGCGGGCTTGTCCTGCTCATGGGGGGCTTGCCCTGCCCGTGGCGGCTTGCCTTCTCAAGATGGTCTGCCCACTCAAGGAGGCCCCGGGAACCAAACCCGGGGCCTCCCGTGTGGTAAACCGGCGCCCTACCAATTGAGCTACAGCTGGTCCCCTCAGTTTTCTATTTAATTACTTTTCTTTGTGGTTCATCCAAACCAGTGGTTCTCATATTTTAGTGTGTATAAGACTCATCTGGGGAACTTGTTAAAAAAGCAGATTCCTGGGCCCCACCCCACAGAAATTCTGATTCATTTGTTCTAGGGTGGAGCTTGAGAACTTCTGTTTAAACTAGCAGCCCCAGGTGATTTCACTGCAGGTGGTTAACTGGGCCCATACTTTTAAGAACTGCTGCCCCAGACTTTATATCTCCTGTGTTATTGTGCCACCTGGAATTGCCATGCTGCCTTAACAGTGCATAAGACTTTGTAATCTAGAGAGAGAGCCTCTGAAGAATTCAGGAGGCCATAGAAAGCAACTTGGAAGGTTTGGGCAGAAGTGCCCAAACCAAAGAATGGTTTTTGGTTTATGAGGCCAGGAACACATGCTCCACCTATTCCAAGACTACACCAATAATGATTATGGGGTATGAATGGAGGATGAGGAGGCCAGAAAGCAGCTTTATTAGATTTTTCATTATTTTGCTATTCATGTAGCCTAGCAATGAACTTGAATTCGTGATCCGGTGAGGGAGTGGGAGGATGTGAGCAGGTGGGAACATTGGAAGTATTGAAAGTAATGTCATTTTGCCTCTCATGCAAGCCTGTCATTTTCGGTCCACAGTTCCTCCCTCTCCCTTCTTCCTCTTATTTGTAAATCCCCTTTCCAAAGCAGACGCTGAGAATAAACTCTTATGTGCTTTTCCTAATCATTCACCTGAGAGGCCACATTAGTCAGGCAGCTTCAACTGTTGCAAGGGTAGAAGCCACTTGAATATCAAGTGCTCTTGAGACTTTACTCCCCATGGGTCCTAGCAGTCATTTTAGAAACCCATATTTTCTTGTTGCCACCTTTTCTTTATCTTGGAACTTGTTTCCAGGCATAGGAGTGATTGGCCAGAGAGGACTCTGGAAATGGAATGAGGTGGAGCTGCCTAATCCTCAGCTGCACCGGAGATGGGAAGCATCATGAGTGAGGGCTTAAGCCTGGAGAGGTTTTCCCGGATGTGCTTGAGAAGCAGCAGAGGGAAAGCTTTTGTGCCTTTTCCGTGGAAGCTTTAGATGCGGTATTCAGGAAGGCTAGCCACAGAAGCAAAGATTTCCTACAGCTGTGCTCCTCAGTAATCTCCAGCCAGGTCGATGGGGCTATCTGCTTCTGTGTATGTAGTCCTCAGCTCCTTTGAAAAGCCATATGAGAATGCATAAATGTTACCTTAATGACAAGTTAGTCTGGATCGGAGGAGACAGAAGCATGGGTAAGAAGCAAGAGTAGTTCTACCAACACCCCTCCCACCCAGTCCTTATAATGTGGGTGGGTGACAGGAGCAAACTGTTGGGACCTAGGTTTGCATTGCTTCGGTCCAAAGCTTATTCCTATGGCAGTTATTCTTTTGTTGCTTATTATCTTAAGACACGTTAAGAGAGAAGTCTGTGTCGATAGCAGACAGTGGAGAGTAGAGCATTGGATTGTCTCATTCTTTCATCAGATGACTGACCAGCAACTATAGGCTCTCAGCTGCTGCGTCTCTCAGTTCATGTTCACTGCCTTCCAGTCAGCCGCCAGCTGCAGTTTGGACTTTTCTCAGTGCCCCCATAGGATGTAAACCCCACAAAAGCAGGGAGATTTTTGTCTGTTTATATTCCCAGTGCCCAGAACAGAGCCTGGGCTATAGTTAGTGCTCAGTAAATATTTGTTGACTGATTTCCTTCATGTGTCTCTGCAGCTCCAGAAACGCTTCATCCTGAATCTGCCAACCTTCAGCGTTCGAATCATTGACAAAAATGGCATTCATGACCTCGACAACATTTCCTTCCCTAAACAGGGCTCCTAACGTCATATCCTTCCTCATACTTGCCAGGAACTTTTTTGATGGGCTCCTTTTATTTTTTTCTACTCTCTTGATGTGCACTCTTGACAGATGGTTAATTCAGAATAAAGTTGAACATGGATAAATTGAGTTCTCTGGTTTGTGTCTCCATTTACCCATTGCCTCAGGAAGAAGAAGGAGGAAGGAGTATCTGCATTGGGCTTTTTGGCAGGAGTGTCTTTCTCTTGCCTCTTGCCCTTCATTAATGCTAATTGCTCTTTAGCAGCTGGCAGCCCCCACATTCTTATTTCACCACCCAGCTTCCTTCCCATCTAGCTCTTTCATATATCTTGCTTACTAATCTCTCACTCTCTTTAAAGCAGTGGTTCTTTTTGCCCCTAAGCTTAAATTTTAATTAATTGATTTGAATAGGTAATACATGCACTTAATAAAAACTGCAAACAGTATAAAAACATAGTAAAAAATGTTTTACTCATCCCTATAATCTGGTCATACACTTCCCTTCCCAGAGGAAACTATGGCTACTAATTTTACTAATTTATCTGTTTTTTTGAAAGTTATTCTATACATGTATAAAGCATCTCTCTGTGTGTGTATATGTGTATATAAAACACCATAAAACACACATCCTCTTTTAAAAATACTTTTAGATGTTCTGCATATTGCTTATTTCATTTAACACTATACATTAGAGATTGTTTTATATCAGTACATATGGAGATATCTTATTCTTGTTGACGGTTGCATAATAGTCCATTAAATTGATGTGCCATAGGAAGTTAACCAGATACCTGTTTTACCTACTTGCCTAGCTCTTTGGGAAAAATGTAGATGTTTTTTGTTTGGTGTTATTAAAACAGTGGTTCTTAACCAGATGTGTGCATCAGCATCATCTGGGGAATTTTCTTATTTAAGGTACGTGTCTAGGCTGCACTCCCAGATTCTTACTAAGTAGGTTTGGAGCCTAGATATAGGAATTTTTTAAGAAGCTTTCCAAGTAATTTTTTTTTTTTTAAAGATTTATTTTTTATTTATTATATATCCCCCCCTTTCTGCTTGTTCTTGCAGTGTTCGTTTTTGCGTTCTTCTATGTCTGCTTGTCTCCCCCTGCTGTGGCAACCCGCCGAGTCAGCTCATCGTGGCAGCTTGCCCTGCCTGCGGCGGCTTGCCCTGCCCGCGGTGGCTTGCCTGCTCGAGGCAGTCTGCCTGCTTGAGGAGGCCTTGGAAACCGAACCCAGGGCCTCCCATGTGTTAAACGGAGCCCTACCAATTGAGCTACAGCCGGTTCCCAATTTTTTTTTTTTTTTAATTAGAGTTGTGGCTGTACAGAAAAAAATGCATAAAACACAGGGTTCCCATATACCATCCTATTATTAACACCTTGCATTACTTTGGTACATTTGTTGCAGTTGATGAAAGCACATTTTTATAATTGTACTATTAACTGTTCTCCATGGTTTACCTTAGTGCTCACTGTTTGTGTTGTATAGTCCTATAGATTATAGAATTTTTATTCTAATAACATATATACTCTATTTTTAAGCTAATAACATATCTAATAACATTTTTTATTCTAATAACATATATATATACTCTAAAATTTCCCCTTTCAACCACATTCAAATATATATAATACAGTGTTGTTAATTATGTTCACAATGTTGTGCCACTATCACCACCACCCATTACCAAAATTTTTCCATCATCCCAAATAGAAATTATACAATTCAAATATTAACTCCCTATTCCCTACCCCCACTGCATCACCTGGTAACCTAAAATCTAGATTCTGACTATGAGTTTGCTTATTCTGATTATTTCTTTTTTTTTTTTTTTTTACATATCCCCCCCCCTTCTGCTTGCTCTTGCTGTGTGTCCATTCCTCTGTGTTTTTCTATGTCTGCCTCTTGTCTCCCCCCGTCTCTGCCACGACGCACCAAGTCGGCCCTCTGCGAGGCGGCTCGCTCCATTTGTGGGTTGCTCCACTCCATTTCAAGGTTGGCTCTGCTCCATGTTTTGCGGGCAGCAGAGTTCCGTGTTTCACGGGTGACCTTGCCATGCCCGTGGCGGCTCCACCCTGCCCGTGGCAGCCTCTTGCCTTGCCCACGGTGGCTTTACCCCGCCCACGGTGGCCCGCCCTTCTCAAGGCTGTCTGCCCGCTCGGAGAGGTCCCCGGGAACTGAACCTGGGGCCTCCCATGTGGTACACCAGCGCCCTTATCCACTGGGCTATCCAGCCGGTCCTATTCTGATTATGTCATATCAGTGAAATCATATAATATGTGTCCTTTTGTGTCTGGCTTATTTCACTCAACATGATGTCAAGGTTCATTCATGTTATCACATGTATCAGAACTTTATTCCTTTTTTTTTTTTCAGCTAAATAATAATCCAGCCAAAAAATAAACCACATTTTATCCATTCATCAGTTGATGGACACTTGAGTTGCTACCATCTTTTGGCTTTTGGGAATAATGTCACTGTCAGTGTGCAGATATCTCTTTGAGTCAATTCTTTTGGGTATATACCTAGAAGTGGGATTGCCAGGTCATATGATAGTTCTACTTAACTTTTTTTTTTTTAAAACAATTTATTGAAGTGCACCATTCATGAACATACATAAACTATAAGTGTTCTGTAAACATTGTGATCTTACAAAACAAACATGCATAACATCATACAGGGCTCCCACACATCACCCCCCCACAAACATCCTGCATTGTTGTGAAACATTTGTTAACAAATCATGAAAGAGCATCATTAAAGTATTAATACTAACTATAGTCCGAATCTTCCTCCCCTATACATTAAGGATTTATTTATTTACTTTTATCCATTTTTACCCACCGCCCCGTTTTTGCTGTTTCGGTGTCCATTCGCTGGGCAACTCTCTATGTGCATTTCCTGCCCTCTCTTATCCTTCTGTCTTCACTGGGATTCGATCCTCGGAACCTCCGATGTGGGACAGAAGTGTCCTACTATTGCCTGCGCCACCTTAGTTCCTGATTTTTCGGTGTGTCTCGTCCTGGCTCTCCCTTGTGTCACTCTCTTGTTATGTCATCTTGCTGCATGCCTTGAGGGGCCTAGCAGCTCACCCGCTCGCGGAGCCTGGCAGCGCACCCACGGACGGGGCCTAATGGCCCACATGCCTTCTATATATATATATATTTTTTTTTTTTTAATTTTTACCGGGAAGTCTCGGGGGTTGAACCCAGGTCCCTCCGTAAGGGAGATGGATGCCCAACCACCCGAGCCACATCTGTCCCCCTGCTATATCTTTTAAGGCTGACCAAAGATACCCAAAGTTACAGTCTTTTCCCATACAGGATGGTCATATAATAAATCAGGCTTAGTTTATCACCAGCATTCTAAAAACCAGACCTAGGGAGAAAAACTAGGTCTGGGGACACAAGCATGGTTTGTAATATAGCGAATGTTTAGCTTACCCTGATTATCACAAAATCACGACAGCGAGAATATTTGCATTCTACTTAACTTTTTGAGGAACTGCCAAACTGTCTTCCACAGCAGCTACACCATTTTACATTCCTATCAACAGTGAGTTAATGTTCCTATTTCTCCATATCCTCTCTAATACTTGTAATTTTGCATTTCTTTAATAGTAGTCATTCTAGTGGGTGTGGAAGGGTCTCATTGTGTTTTGATTTGCATTTCTGTAATGGCCAGTAATGTTGAGCAACTTTGCATATGATTTTTTTTTAAAAGATTTATTTTTTTATTTATTACATTCCCCCCCCCTTCTGCTTGCTCTTGCTGTGTGTCCATTCTTGTGTTCTTCTCTGTTCGCTTTGTCTTCCCCCATTGTGGCGACGCGCCGAGACCGGTCACTGCGCAGGCGGCTTTGCCCTGCTTGTGGGCAGCTTCTGCTTCCATTCACGGCCGGCTCTCAGTTCGCAGGTGGCTGGCTGCGCTCCATTCGCGGGCGACCTGCCCTGCCCGTGGTGGCTTTTGCCCTGTCCGTGGCAGCTTTTTGCCCTGCCCATAGCGGCTCTGGCCCGCCCATGGCAGCTTGCCATTCTCAAGGCGGTCTGCCCGCTAGGAGAGGTCCCCGGGAACCGAACCCGGGGCCTCCCATGTGGTATGCCGGCGCCCTATCCACTGGGCTATCCAGCCGGCCCCCCTGCATATGCTTTTTAGCCATTTCTATATCCTCTTTGGAGAAATATCTATTCAAGACTTTTGCTTACTAGTGTATAGAAACACTACTGATTTTTGAATATTGATCTTGTACCCCACCACTTTGCAGAATTCATTTATTAGTTCTAGTAGCTTTGTTGTGGATTTTTAAGGATTATCTGTATATTGGATCATGTCCTCTGCAAATAGGGGTAGTTTTACTTCCTCCTTTTCAATCTGGAGGCCTTTTATTTCTTTCTCTTTCCTAATTGCTCTGGCTGGAAGTTGTAGTACAATATTGAATAATGGGTGGCAGTAGGCATGCTTGCTTTGGTCCTGATCTTAGAGGGAAAGCTTACAGTCTTTTATCATTAAGTAGAATGTTAGCTGTGGGTTTTTCATAGATGCTTTTTATCATGTTGAGGAAGTTTCCTTATATTCCTAGTTTTCTAAGTGTTTTTATCAAAAAGTGGTGCTGGATTTTGTCAAATACCTTTTCTGCATCAATTGAGATGATCATGTGGTTTTTTCTACTGATGTGTATTACACATTCTGTTAATGTGTATTACATTAATTGATTTCCTTATGTTGAACCTCCCTTGCATACCTGGGATAATTCCTACTTTTTAATTTATTTTTTATAATTCCCACTTGATTGTGGTGTATAATTCTCTTAATGTGCTGTTGGATTTGGCTTGCTAGTATTTTGTTGACTTTTTTATCTTTTTAATGTTTTTTATAAAAAAGATTTAGATTACATATTTTTTTATAAAGAATATTTAGATTACGTCAATGGGAAGCAGATGTGGCTCAAGCAATTGAGCTCCTGCCCTACCACACGGGAGGTCCCAGGTTCAGTTCCCGGTGCCTCCTGAAGAAGACAAGCAAGACAGAGAGCTGGTGCAGTAGGCAGGCATGGTGAGCTGATGCAACAAGATGACGCAACAAGGAGACACAAAGAGGAAAGAATGAGAGATACAACAAAGCAGGAAGCTGAGGTGGCTCAAGTGATTGAGCACCTCTCCCACATGGGAGGTCCCAGGTTCAGTTCCCGGTACCTCCTAAAGAGAAGACAAGCAGACACAGCACATAGCAAATGGACACAGAGAGCAGACAGAGAGTGCAAAAATGAGGCGGGGGGCAGGGAATAAATAAACTAATTTTTTTTAGATTTATTTTTATTAAAAAAGTGTATATATATATATATGGGATTCCTATATAACCCACCCCCTACCACTCCCACTTGTTGACTTTTTTCTATCTATATTCATAAGCAAGATTGGTCTGTAGTTTTCTTGTGGTATCTTTATCTGGCTTTGATGTGAGGGTGATGTTTGCCTCATAGAATAAATAAAGAGTGTTTGAGCAGGATTGGTGTTAATTCTTTTTTGGAATGTTTGGTGAAACCATACCATCCTGGGCTGTTCTTTTTTGGGAGGTTTTTAATTACTGATTCAGTCTCTTCACTAGCTATTATTGGTTTGTTGAGATCTTCTAATTCTTTAGTCAATTTAGGTAGTTTTTGTGTTTCTAGGAATTTGTCCATTACATCTAGGTTGTCTAATTTGTTGGTGTGCAGTTGTTCATAGTATCCTCTTATAGCCTTTTTATTTCTGTCGGTTCAGTAGTTATGTCCCCCTTTTCATTTCTGATTTTAGTTATTTGTATCCTCTTTATTCTTCATCAGTCTAGCTAAAGGTTTGTCAGTTTAACTGATCTTTTCAAAGAAGCAAATTTTCATTTTCTTGAATTCCTTTTTTTTTTTTTTTTCGTTCTTTTTTGTTTATCTCCACTCTAATCTTTGCTATTTCCTTCCTTCTGTTCTCTTTGGGTTTATTTTGTTCTTCTTTTTCTGGTTCCTCCAGTGTTGAGGTTAGATCTCTGATTTGACATCTTTCTTCTTTTTTAATGTAAGCACTTTGAGCTATACATTTCCCTCTCAGCACTGCCTTTGCTGCATCCCATAAGTTTTGATGTGTTGTATTTCATTTTCATTTGCCTCAAGATATTTTCTTATTTCTTTTGTGATTTCCTCTTTAGCCCATTGGTTAAGAGTACTTTGTTTAATTTCCACATATTGGTGAATTTTCCATTTCTCCCTTTGTTATTGATTGCTGGCTTCATTCCATTGTGGCCAGAGAAGATTCATTGAATATTTTAGTATTTAATTAATTGAGACTTGCTTTGCGACCTAAGATGTGGTCTATCCTGGAGAATGATCCATGTGCACTAGCACTAGAGAAGACTGTATTCTGTTGCTGTTGGACCAAGTGTTTTATATATGTCTGTTAGGTCCAGTTTGTTGAGAGTATGGTTCAAGTCTTCTATTTCCTTTTTGATCTTCTGCTTAGAAGTTCTACCCTTTATTGCAAGTGGTGTATTAAAGTCTCCTACTATTGATGTAGTATAACCATCAGTTTCTCCCTTCAAATCTGTCAGTATTTGCTTCATATATTTTGGGGCTCTGCTGTTAAATGCATATATATTTAATTGTTAGGTCTTCTTGTATCATGTAATGACCATCTTTGTCCCTTGTAACTGTTTTTGGCTTAAAGTCTATTCTATCTGATATGAGTATAGCTACAACAGCTCTCTTTGGTTATTCTTTGCATAGTATGTTTTTTTTTTCCTTCTATCCTTTTGCTTTCAATCTACATCTTTGAATTTGTTGAATCTCTTGTAAACAGGATATAATTGGGTCATGCTTTTTTTTTTTTTAATCCATTTTGCCAATCTCTGCCTTTTGACTGGAGAGTTTAATCCATTTACTTTTTTTTTATTTTGGTTACATATCCCCCCCTTTCTGCTTGCTCTTGCTGTGTTCATTTCTCTGCGTTCTCTGTGTCTGCTCTGTCTCCCCCCACTGCGGCGACGTGCCAAGTCAGGACACCGCGCAGGCGGCTCTGCTCTGTTCGCGGGCGGGTCTGCTTCTGTTCACAGGCCACTCCGCTTCAGTTCACGGGTGGATCTGCTCCATTCGTGGGTGACTTGCCCTGCCCTTGGTGGCTTTGCCCTGCCCGTGGCGGCATTGCCCTGCCTTTGCCCTGCCCGTGGCGGCTTTTTTTGCCCCGCCCACTGCAGCTCTGCCCTGCCCATGGCGGCTCACCCTTCTCAAGGCGGTCTGCCCACTTTGAAGAGGTCCCCGGGAACTGAACCCAGGGCCTCCCATGTGGTGAACCGGTGCCCTATCCACTGGGCTACAGCCGGCCCCCTCCATTTACATTTAAAGTAATTACTGCTAATGCAGGACTTTCTTCTGCCATTTTGATAATTAATCTTTGTAAACTTTATACCTGTTTTGTCCCTCAATTCTTACATTAATGCCTACTGTCATATTTATTTGATATTTTGTATTGTACCATATTGAGTCCCTTCTCATTTCTTTCTAGATATATTTTTCATATATTTTGTGATTACCATGGGGTTAAAATTTAACATCATATATCTATAAAGATCATATTTAAAAAAATAAAAGAAAAAGAAAAAAAAAGATCATATTTGATTTTATATCAACATACACACTGTCCTGTCACCCTGTCCTCTATTTTTAATACTTGTAACAAACTACATCTTTGTAAATTATATGTCCAAAACCATAGATCTATGATAAATTTTTATGTACTTACATTTTAGCATCTGTAAGAAGTGGAATTACATACCAAAAAGTAAAATACAATAATATTGGCATTTATAATTACCCATATGGTTATCATTACTGAAAATCTTTATTTCTTTATGCTGCTTTGAACCACTGTCTAGTGAGAATTTTATAAAATCTCGTACTATTTACAGATATCTCCTGTTGATTCTGTTTCCGTAGAGAACCCTAAGTGGTAATGAACTCTCACAGCTTTTGTTTATTTGGGAATGTCTTGGTCTCTCCCTCATTTTTGAAAGCAAGTCTGTCGGGATATAAATTCTTGGTTGACATTTTTTTTCTCTCTCAGCAATTTTAAGTATTTCAGGCCTCTAACTTCTTACCTCCATGGCTGAGAAATTGGCACTTAATCTAATTGATATTTCCTTGTACATAACATGTTTTTCTCTTGCAGCTTTAGAACTCTCTCCTTATCCTTTGCTTTTGACAGTTTAATCAGTATGTGCTGGGGTGTGTTTCTCTTCAGGCTTCTCCTGTTTGTATACTCTGGGCTTTTTGGATGTACGTATTCACATCTTAGCTCGCTAAGTTTGGGGTGTTTTCTTGTCATTATTTCCTTGACTTCCTTCTGCCTCTTTCTTCTTCTGGGACTCCCATAATGCATATATTGGTAGGCTTGATGGTATCCCACAGGTCTCTTAGGCTACTTTTGCTTTTTATAATTCGTTTTTCTTTCTGTTCCTCAGCCTCACTCATTTCAATTGTCTTGTCTTCGAGTTTGCTGATTCTTTCTTCTACCAGCTCCAACTGCTGTTGAACCACTCCCATCCCCATGAAATTTTCAGTTCAGTTATTGTGGTCATCAACTCCAATAGTTCTGTTTGATTTCTTTTTAAAATTTCCATCTCTTTATTGCGATTCTCATATTGTTCATTCATCATTTTCCTGATATCCTTTAGTTCTTTCTCTGAATTTTCCTTTATCTCTTTGAACATATTGAAGATCTTTTTTTTTTTTTTTTAA
>PVKH010024049.1:0-13713 GCA_004027955.1 Chaetophractus vellerosus
TGCCCTGCAGGTTTACTGAACTGTAGAGCACCCGTGACTCATGTTTCCCTGCCAATTTCTCCTTATGATAATGAAATGTTTATCCTTTGTCTGTCCATTTGTGTATTGGAAACGGATAAATGGTTTCATAAGTTTCAGAGGTCTGCATCAGATGGGACTTTGCCCCAAGACAAATTGTATTTCTATAAACTGATTGTGATATGATTTTGTATTTAATATTGCTACTGAACTAAGGTTTTTAAAAAATATTTTAATGTCTTTTTGGAATTCAGAGGGTGGAATACAGTAGTTTGATATTGTTTATGAATTCCAAAAATTGATATTGGATTATGTTTATAAACTGATTTATTCCTCTGGGCATACTAGATTTTATTGGATTCAGAGGATTCACTTTTACTTGATTAAATAATGATTGAGGCTTTGATAGGGCCACATTAGTATACCAATATCACCTTCCTGGTTTTGATATTGTCTGACAGAATATAAGATGTAATTATTGAGTGAAACTGGAAGAATGGTTTGAGGGACCTCTTTGTATTATCTTTGCAAATTTCTGTGAATTTATCATCATGTCAAAATAGAAAGTTTAAAAAATACACAGTAAAATATGCTATATACATAATCAGAGACTACCAGGTTAGCTAGCAAAAGAAAACAAACAAACAAACAAAAAAAAACACAAAGAAACCCAACACAACTTAAAAAAAAATCCTATTTTAAAATTATTATTTTATTTTTAAAGAAGCTTTAGATCACATAAATGTTACATAAAAATATAAGATATTCCCATATGCCCCACTCCCTCCTCCCACACTTGCCCAAATCCTCTTTTGATCCCACATCCTTCTCCAACTACCACTCCATGTCTCTGTATTATTTCATTGAATATCTCCTAAAAAGATTCAACTCTAACCCATCTCTCCAACTTCTCTCTCCTCATTTTCTTCTGAATCTACCTTAATAAGTATTTAATGTCCATCACTCCAATGATATTTTTCTTGTCAAAGTTACCATTGGTTTCTGTGTTTCTAAATTGTATGGTCAAAATTATTTCCTCATATTAGTAAATGTATCAGCAGCATTTGAGATATTGTGTTATGGTCTCTCTCTTTAAATACTTTTAAGCCTTGTCTCCAGATGGAGAGGGATGAACTGTGTCTCCCCAAAACACATGTTCAAGTCTAACCCTGTCATGTGAGTGTGATCTTATTTGGAAATAGGATCTTTCAAGATATGAGTAGTTAAAATGAGGCCAAACTGGATTAGGGTGGTCCTTCATCCAATATAACTGGTGTCCTTAAAAGAAGAGGGAAATTTAGACATATGTAGACAGGGGAAATACAAGGAGGCATACAACAAGGGGAGGACTCTATGTGATGATGTGCTTTAGGCAGAAATTAAAAAGACTGCAACTGCAAACCAAGGATTGCTGAGAATAGCCTGCAAAGCATCAAAAGCTAGGAAGAGGCAAGGGAGAATTCTCCTCTCTGTGTTTCATAGAGAGCATGACCTTGCTGACACCTTGGTTTCAGACTTCTTGCCTTCAAAGCTGTAGGACAATAAATTGCTGTTATTTTAAGCTACATAGTTTGTGGTATGTTGTTGTTGAAGACCTAGGAAATGAATACATCAGGATAACACATTCTTCTGGCTTTCCCCCTTATGTACTGTTATTACTTCCTAATCTAAATGCCTTGTTCTTCCTTATTTCTCAGGCCTAATGTCTGTGGATAGTCTTAGGGCTCCAAGCTTGGACTATTTATATTTCTATATTTACTTTCATAGTTACATACCATCTATTTCCTAATAATTCCCCCAATTTTATTCTCCAACCCTGACCTCTCATTTGAGGTCTGAGCTTATGTATCTCACAGCCTTCTTTACATCTCTCTCTGTACATTGAATTGGTGTCTCAAATTTAACATATCCTAAGCCAACCTCTTATCTTCTCCTCCCCCTTTCTATTTTCCTGAAGATTTACCTATTTCAGTTAATGGCAACACCATTATTCCAGTTACTGGCCAAATATCCAGGAACTATGCCTGGTTCCACTTTTTTTTAGCCACATTATGTATCAAATATATCAGGATATATGATAATATTTATCTTAAAACTTTATCATTGCCTTACTAGTTAAGCTACCACCATCCCTAGTCTGCATTATTGTAATACCTTCTTAATTGGTCTACCTCCTTCCACTCTTCACAACTCTGAAGTCTATTCTAAATTCAGCATTCAAAAGAATCCAGTTGAAATATGTCATATATAGTATCATTAATATCCAATTTTTTCTAGGGTCAAATGCTTTTATTTATACCTAAGAGTGGAATGGTAAGTCATATTGTAGGCATATGTTTAATTTTTTAGGAACCTGAAAATTTTCCTTAAAATATAAGCACACTATTTTATGTTCCAACAGAAATGTATGAGAATTCCAGTTCTTCCACACTGTAACTTATAATGACAAAAAGCAATCTGCTTGCCTAAGGAGAGGGAGAAGAATATTTTGGGGATTGTGAAGGAGGGATGGTTTACAAATGAGCATAAGGAGACTTTTGGGGATGATGAATATGTCTGTTATCTTGATTGCAGTGATAGTTTCATGGGCATATACATATTCCAAAATTTAACAAACTGTATGCTTTAAATATAGTTTATTGAATGTCTATTATATCTCAATAGTTATGGTTATGAGAATAATAATAATGTTTCCTCTAGTTATCATGAGTATTGAATGAGGTAATGCATGTGAAATACTTAGCACAAGCTTGACTTATGTTAAGTGTTCAATAAAAGGTACTATTAAAACTTTATTATTGGTAATAAAATAACTAATCTTGCAATTTGCTTCCCTGGAGGTGTCTGGCATTATTTCAATGTAGGAGAGGAAAAAAATCTTTTTCCAAGAATATTTGTACTTTGGAGGAAAATGTTTGACATTTCCTAATGTATATAGAGTTCTAGGATATTTTCCCCAGTTGAAAGAATACATTTAATTAACTGAAAAGCTAATATGAGATTGGAGCCAATTTTCCAAAACATGGCTAAGGTGGACTTAATATTCTGGTTCAATTCCCTAATTTGGTCAATAAATTACAGTCATGGGACTTTTTCTAGAAGGTAAAAGAATGGCCATAGAATAGAGTGAAATTAAATGGTCAACTTCATGTTATCATCTTTGATTTTCCTTAGTTGGGAACTATACACAAAATCAGTGCTATTCATTTAATAATTACTACTTCTTACCAAAAATAATTCATTTGCCTTCACTGATATCCTTCTATTATTACCTTATTGCTAAATTTCAGTTATATCAATATTCAGAAGACTCCATAATTAAATATAGTCTGGCACTTTGGGTTTCCATTTTGAAGAAATATATTATTTGCCTATGTGTTTTTCATGTTACTCCATTTATAACAACAAGTTTATTAAAGGATAAAATAAAAATATATAAATGACAACAAAGTAACAACATCAATGAGATACCTTTTCACATCCACTAATATGGCTATAATAATAATTTTAAAAATCTGAAAGAACAAGTGTTGGTGAGGATGTAGATTCCTTGTATATTGGTGGTGGGAGTGGAAAATGGTTCACCACTATGGAAAATAGTCTGGTCGTTCCTCAAAAAGTTAAACAGATACCATACAACCCAGCAATTCCACTTCTAAGCCTATACCCCAAAGAATTCATAACAGGGACTTGAACAAGTACCTGTACATGAATGCTCATAGCACCATTATTCACAATAGCCTAAGAGGGAAACAACTTAAGTGTTCATCAATATATGGATAGAAAACAAAATGTGGTATATACATACAATGGAATATTATTCAGCCATAAAAAGAATGAAGTTCTGATACATACTACAACATAGATAAATGTTGAAAACATAAAGCGAAGTGAAAGAAATGGCAAATATTTCATGGTTCTACTTGTATGAAATATCCAGAATAGACAAATTCATATAGAAAGAAAGTAAATTGGAAGTTACCAGGGACTAGGGAAAAGTGAAATGGGCAGTTATTGCTTAATGGGCAAAGAATTTCTGTTTGGAGCAATAGATAGTGGAGATGGTTGCACAGCATTGCAAATGTGTTCAATGCCATTGAATTGTACACTTAAATGTATGCTTTGGTTAGAATAGGAAATTTTATTTTATACCTATATTTTACCACACACACACACAACCAACACAAACCAAAAACAGGATGACAATGTTTCTCATCAAGAATTCTGATGTCCCATGATGCCCCATGGCTCTAGCAATCACAAGGCAGTGTACCCCATCAGGAAGGTGAGTTTCCATGTGCCTACTACCCCACAATCAACTCCAATTCTTATCTGTGTAGGAGTATGCAGTAGTGGTTACAGATGGAGTCAGCCTGGTTACAAGGAGCTGGGTGATATTGATGTCTCTCTGGGCTTCAGTTTTCTCATCTGTAAAGGAGGGTGATACTCATCCTTATCTTAGAGATTTGAAGTGAGGCTTAAGTGAGTTAATATGAATTAAGTGATTAGAACAGTGCTTGGCAAATAGTAGGTGTGTGATGAATGGAAGCTATTACTTATACAATGAGGAAGTTGCATTATTTTATCTGTAAAACTTCACCCAATTTTAATGTTTGATTAAGTATTGAAGATCCACATCTGTATATTGCTGTAGAAGATACTAATACTTCTACAATCAGCGCTAGTAATAATGATGATTAATATCTCTGTAAATATGTTCACATCTACTGTCTACACTAAGGGACTCATTAGAGCCTCAAAACCACGCTGTGTTTCAAAGAAGCAATAGCAATAAAGATCTAGGTATGACTTCTTCTGACCCACTTCTTGATAGCTGGATCATATAAGACCGCTTTTGTTTAAAATTAATGTGTAAAAGTAAAATTTCCATTATGCAATGCAGAATATGCAATACTATTTCATATATAAGAAATGAAACATCATTTCATATAAAAGAGGAAAATAAATGTTTTTTATTAAGATTTGTTATTCAAATAATTTTAATTCTCAGTTGAACTCCTTTCACCTTGTTTTGAGTTAAAAAATGAAACAAGGAAAATGTACAGAGCACAAAGTCTTTACACTGACTGTAATGGTCAATAAATGTATTAAGAACCTTTGCTGTCAAGTTTCCAGTTGACCAAGCTGCCACTCCTTTGAACAATTAGCTACATTAGCATAGCCATCTTCCTGAAAACTCTGAGAAACAGTTAAAGGATTACAGTGACTGGACAAGGACAGAATCAAGAAAATGGTGCCTTTAAAATTGGTAGGAGAAGTACATGTAGCCTTTGCAGGCCCTCCCCCAGACGATCCCTGGAGTGGTGTAGAGACAACCTGTGCTCCTGTTGTGGGTCCTGGTCCTGTTATGAGGAAACAGAGTAACCACTATGTGCATACTGGTCTGTTTGTATTTCCATGCCAATATATTGGGTGGCAGTCAGAAAGACTGAGCCAGTAAACTTGTCTTGGGCTCACCTTCCTATAATTTGCCCTGTAGATAGAAACAGATTATGGATAGCTGTAGCAGTTTGATATTGTTTATGAATTCCAAAAAAAGATATTGGATTATGTTTGTGAACTGGTCTGTTCCTCTGGGCATATTAGATTGTACTAGATACAGAGGTTTCACTTTTACTTGATTAAATTACAACTAAGGCTTTCATTGGGCCATGTCAGTAGGATGTTGAATCCCTACCCCCTTGGTGGGTGGGGACTCACAAAGAAAAGACATGGCAGAGGACAGAATTGGGAGTTTTTAATGCTGGAGCCCCAGGAAGTAAGTACACAAAGAAGCATACATGTGAGGAAAGACAGAAGGCTCCATTAGATATGGAAGAGGCACCGGGGAGAGAGACAAGCCATTCGCCTGACAGTTTATAGCTGGCCTTGTGGAGAGAGCAGAGAAGCTGAACCCAGAGAGAAAAGAGCCCTGGAGAGGGACAAGGCTTGTCCCAGCCTGCGGCTGAGATTGGAAGAAGCTGGGACCATGGAGTCTTGGAAGGAGGAGGAAGACTGAACCCTTGCAGACATGGTTTGCCATCTTGTATCAACACATAGCAACAGACTCTGGGAAAAAGTACCTCTTATAGTACCTTGAGCTGGACTCTTATGTGCTTTGTGACTGTAAGCGTCTACCCCAAATAAATACCCTTTATAAAAACCAACCTATTTCTGGGCATCAGCACCTCTTTGGCTGACTAGTATAATACCTAAAACAGTGTAGGAAACAATTAAGTCAAATTGGCCAAGGGCAAAAGATTACCAGGTTTAAAAACATACACTAGAGCATCCCAGAGAAGGAGAAAGTCTATTTCATCAGTAGTAGAGTGGACATTCGAATTCTTGTAAATGGGAATATTCACAAATCCTTGAACAAGCACAAGCTCAGGACAAAATACAAGAACAGGAAAAATGGAGAAGACCCTGCACTTCACATTTGCAACTCTCCAGACTAAACTATCCAGGGGAGAATGGATCAACACAGAGCCAATTTGCAGACTGTTGGAGGTAAGTTATGCCTTGGATTGTTGTTTTGTCTAGCACTCAAGGGAATCTGTCATATTACTAACTGGATACAAACTTAAGGAACAATAGGTTCAGGGACTAAATCTCAGAGTTGAAGCTTTAAAATATTAAATTGTACAGTGTGCAACAGAATATTATAAAAAAAATTGAACATACAAAAAGCAGGAAATGATAGTGCATTCAAAGGAACAAGATAAAGATTCCAGAAACTAGACTTTGGAGACACTGGATAAAAACTTAAAAGAAATTTCCATCTTTAAAATGCTCAAAGATATAAAGTAAAACAGAAATATTTTATTTATCAGAGAAATAACAAAATTCATTTAAGAAACCAATGAATGAACATTATCTTTAAAGGAACTAAACAAAACTACTGGAGCTGAAGATGAAAATAACTGAAATGAATAATTCCCAAAAAGATGAAAACTGCAGATTGGAGCAGGCAGAAGAAAGAATCAGTGACCTGGAAGACAAGACACTTGAAATGAGTCAGGGTGAGGAACAGGAAGAAAAAAGGATGATAAAAAAGTGAAAATAGCCTATGAGGCTTCTGGGAAAACATTAAGATTATCAAAATATGCAAATGGAATTCTCAGTAAAAGAAGAAATAAAGAAAGTGTCAGAAGGAATATTCAAGGAGATAATGACAGAAACTTCCCAAACATGGATAAAGATGTGAATACACACATTGAAGAAGCCCAAAGAAAACCAAACAGGATAAACCTGAAGGAAAATACACCTTGTTACATACTGATCAAACTGTCAAAAGCAAAGGACAAGGAAAGATTTCTGAATGCTACAATAGAAAAGCTATATATTGTATACAAGTGAATCAAATTAGTTAAGTGCCAATTTCTCATCAGAAACCATATAGCAGGAAGGCAATGGAGTGAAATACCTAAGGTGATTAATGAAAATAATCACCAATCAAGAATTTTATATCTGGCGAGATGTTCTTTCAAATAATGAAGAAGGTATTAAGAAATTCCTAGGTAAACAAAAGCTGAGAGAGTTCATCATCACTAGACCTGCTCTACAAACAAGGCTAAAAGGAGTTATTCAGGCTGAAAGGAAAGGACACTAGATAGTGGTTCAAAGATAAATAAAGAAATAAAAAAATTGGGTAAAAATATTTATATTTATATTTAAATGTAAATGCCAGTAATATTGTATTGTGTTTTGTGCTATGGAATTCAATTTCTTATTTCCTACAGATGCTAAATTGCAAATGCATAAAAAGTAATGTTGAACAATGGATGTACAATGATAGGAACACTTGTTCATAGTTGGTAGGAATGTGAAATAGTGCAACCACTGTGGAAATGAGTTTTGCTGTTCCTTAGAAAGTTGAGAACTGAATTACCATATGACCCAGCAACCCCACTTTTAGGTATTTATCCCAAACAAATGAAAGTAAAGATATGAACAGATCTTTGGACACCGATGTTCATAGTGGGCATTATTTACAATTGCCAAAGATGGAGCAGTCCAAGTAAGCATCAACAGGTAAATGGATAAACAAAATGTGGTATATACAGACAATGGAATATTATTCAGCCACATAAAGAATGAAGTTATGATACACAAAATGAAATGGATGACACTTGAAATCATGTTGTGTCAAATGTGCGACTATGGAAGACAGTTTGGCAGTTCCTTAGGAAGCTATATATAGAATTACTATATGATTTGGCAATCCCACTAGTAAGTATATCCTCAAAAGAACTGAAAGCAGTTATAAGGCCATTGTATATTTTTTCATAACCTACAAAATTTTGCAAGACAGAGTATAAAGTATAAGGTAAATTATAATCCCTAGTTAGTAGCAGTGCTTCAATTCATCAATTTTAACAAATGTATCTCACTAATAAGGGATGTTGTTGATGTGGGAAAGTGTGCAAGGGGGAGGGAATGGGGCCTATGAAAATCCTTTATATTTTTTTATGTAACCTAAAGATTTTTTAAAAATAAAAAAATTAATTAAAAAAGTAATGAAGACCTCATGCAGATGACAACATGGATGAACCCTGAGGACATTATGTTCAATGAAATAAGCCAGATAAAAAGTATGCATATTGTAGGATCTTACTGATATGAGCTAATTATAATAAGCAAACTCAAAGAGTTAGAATCTAGTATATAGGTTACAAGGGGCTATAATGGGGTTAAAAAATGGGGAGTTGATAGTTAATTTGTTCATAATTTCCATTTAAGTTTATTTTAAAGGTTTGCAAATGGATGGGGATGATGGTAGTACATTTTTGTGAGTGTAATTTACATCACTGAATCATATAGGTGAACATGGTTAAAGGTGAAACTTAAGGTCAAATATGTTACTAGAATAAAAGTTAAAAGATTAGACATAAGTCTATATAACATAGTGAACCATATTATAGACAATGGACTATAGTTAATTGCACAAATATAAGAATGTTCTTTCATAATTTATAAGAAATGTAATATAGTAATTCAAGGTGATAATACTAGGGTAGTATACAGCAAAACTTACACCTAATGCAAATAATGGGCAATAGTTACAACTATTTTCATATTCTTTCATTAATTGTAACAACGGTAACTTCTACTAAAAAATAGTAAATAAAAAAAGTGCTATCAACAATTATAACAAAAGTTCCACACCAATGCAAGATGTTGAGGGCTGGTTGGTATATGGGAATCCTGCATTTAATGCATGCTTGTTCTGTAAGCTCACAACTTCTTCTTTTTTTTTTTTTTTTAAAGATTTATTTATTTTATTACATATCTCCCCTTCCCCCCACTGCGGCGACGCGCCGAGAGTGGTCACTGCGCAGGCGCGGCTTTCCCCGCTTGTGGGCGGTCTCTGCGTCCGTTCACGGCCGGCGCTTGCTTCAGTTCACGGGTGGTTGGTTGCGCTCCATCCGCAGGCGACCTGCCCTGCCCGTGACGGCTCTTGCCCTGTCCGTGGCAGCTTCTTGCCCTGCCCATGGCGGCTCCGGCCCGCCCATGGCGGCTTGCCATTCTCAAGGCGGTCTGTCCGCTAGGAGAGGTCCCCGGGAATCGAACCCAGGGCCTCCCATGTGGTATGCCGGCGCCCTATCCACTGGGCTATCGAGCCGGCCCCCTCACAACTTCTTTAATAAACTTTTTTAAAAGCAGACATTTTAGGTTATACATATTACCAGAATAAAAAAAAATAGGAGTGTACCACACAAACAGTGAACCCTTGGGTAAACCTTGGACTATAATTAATAGTACAATTTTAATAAATTTATTTCATCAATTGTGAAAAAGTTTCCACACTAATGCAAAGTGTTAATAATAGGGTGGGCATATGAGAACTCTATTTTCTACATGATTTCTCTGTAAACCTAAACTTCTCTAATAAAAAAAACCCACACATATATATAAAGAACCTTTTCTGTGTTGGTTTATTAAGGGAGTTTTTGTTTTGCAAGAAAATGATACTGTGTTGTGAAGAAAACTTGACTCAAAATTTTAATGGTTCTTTGAATGCTAAATATGAAGGCAATTTTTCTGGGGCATCTGAATGTTGTTAGAATTGATTCGGCTAATCTCTTTGTCCAGGCAAGATCTCTTCCATCTTCACTGTTCTGTGGATATGTAGTTTTCCTAGCAGGGTATTTTATTTTATACATTTTTAATTTCTCTATGTATTTATAGTACAATCTCTAGGTGTTAACTACAAGAGCCACGGCTGCTACTGCCCTAGTTTTAAAAGCTCAACCTCCTCTGTTAGGTTACGAAGAGATAAATTTTGTTACTACCATGCAAGTCCATAAAAAGATGCTATTAAGGGAATGGTTATCACAGGGAAACACAAATCCAATCCTCCTTTTCTGGAACACATGAGGTATTTTCTGAAATATTGTAAATGTAAACACACCTCACTAGCCATGCGTGCCAATGGACTGGTATATTTCTGCGGTAAAATCATAAGCACCAATTGACAAGACACATGTGTCATGATGCTGATAGACTATGTGATGAATAAGGAGATAGGGTATACACAGTGTATGGATTGCATCGTTTAAGTGTGTAGTTTACCTTTGATGCCTCACTGCTTCAACTGAGTGGAAAGAAGTTGCCAGACATAGCTATTAACAAAGTGTTTTGGCTTTCCTGACATGATTGGCTTTCAAACTGGCTCTGCCTGAAGAGATACCCAATGTGGTGAAAGTGGTTGTCTATATGACATACCTTCCAATCTTTATTGGTCTATTCGAGATAGAAACCATGACTCTAAGTGATGCATTTCTATCTCCTGGTTCAGTTTGCATTCAGCATAAGAATAAGCAAAGGCAAAGAGAATTATAGTTTAGGGACAGATACTTGTTATACAGCACTTCAATGTGCAGATTTCACCTCAAAATTTGTGGTGAACAGTATTGAGGGATCAAATTGCAAGCATTTATATATACTTGGCAATTAATTTTCATTTACAGTATTGTTACCTAAGTTATCTTTGTTTCAGAGAAATAATAGACCAGTTCTTGGGCTATTCTATTTTAGTACAAGCACATTATTTGGGGGAATAGAAACAAACATAGATTAATGGAGTTGATACAATTTATGTGTCTCCCTTATAGCTGCAATTTCTTTGAAGAGCAGAAGTATAGACACCCCATCTAGGCATTTATTGTACTTTCTTACTTCTACCTCCTTAACTTTTCACATGCTTCTTACATAGCTACTATCTAAAGTGGTGAAGAATTCTTGGTGACAAATTATTTCCAGGTGTTTTACAGTTAATGCTATTAAAGTCTTTCATTTTTTGGGGGGTGGGGGAAATTGGGGTGGGATCTATAATTTGCGAAATTTTCCTGTCTTAAAATCAGATTTCAACTTCTAGTTCTTGCCTGAATCAAGAATCTTTTCTTGTACAGAGGGAAAATGTTTTTCTTGCATTTGTTTCTATTGCTTCTAGACTATAAAGAGTATCGTGTGGGCAAGGACTAGGTAATTTTCATCTTTGTATTTCTAGAGCCTGGTGTCAGTCAATGCTTATTGACTGGAAGGAAGGATACAACTAGTTTTCACTATTGGCTTCCAAAACCAATTGGCCACATTTTTCTTAAGTGGCCCCTAGTTCATAAATTTGAGAACTGATATCTACTTTTTGTGTACCATAGAAATGTGTCTGAAGAACTAGTTTGTGGACAGGGCATCTCTATCTCTTTTTCCCTCAATCTTCACTGAAAAAGAGTTGTGTGGTAGACATAGTACTAGGCATATATATTTCTGCTTTACCATGTGTTTGTGTTTGTGTTTTTTTGTCAGTGAAATGTGAACAGAGGAACAGGCATCTCTTTGGTGAGATTTGTCTTCCCTTTTCCTCTGCCACTGTACCCAGTGATGTCCCATATGATGGTGCCCAGGTCACTAAATGGGAATAACATAGAGCTGAGACACCCTTACCAACTTATCGTGTACATATAGGCAGGATAAACCATTTTATTTTAAGCCAGTAAAATTCATTTATATTTTGCTACCCAAATAGGTAAGGCTACAGTTACTTCTGGCCATTTATCTGATTATTTATCTGTCATTAATTTTACAACCATGTTTTTACGTGTAATACTCTAGTAGTTTTCTGGTGGTAAAAATAGCATTATTTAAAAATAGAGTTTTGTTATGATTTCACAAATAATGTGTGCTTGACAAAAATCTGGAAGGTACAGAGAAGCACTACCTCAAAACTTATAATTTCACTTTTTAAATCTTACCTTTCAAATGTAACTACTGTTAAAATATGTATATTTATTTGCTGTGGCTTCTTTCTAAAAGGATTCTTTTTATATATGCCTACCTGTTTTCTGATATAAAATAATTTTTAAAATATGTAATTGAAATCAGAGGGTTGAATACTTTCATATATTAAATTTTAACTTCAAGGACTTTTCCTCCCAAGAACACATCAGGTTCCTTGGTTGAATGATGGCATAACTTATTTTTTAGATAATGATGTGATGTGGCATTGTATTTATTTTGCCATTTAATACATTTTGTTTCTGTTACAGTGGCACATCTATAAAAGAAAACTTTTACTCATAAACCACTTTATCTTATTCCGTGTGCTTAGCATTATATCTTATTTAAGCCCCTCATCATATCTGTGCAACAGATAGGACTGGCAATGAAGATGTCATTTGGCAAAATCAGATGGCTGGTGCTGAGGAAATCTAACTGAAAGCCTGATGCTTTTGTATTTGTTTTAATTGTCCTGATGGTATAGGGCTTGCCTGATAAGAAGCTAGTCATTTTCACTTGCCTAAATGAAGAATGGCAGATTTACAAAATTGGGATATCATCTATTCTAACATCTACAGTGAAAGACACTTATTTTAAATTGCCATACTTAGAGCTGAATGCATATTGAAAATGGCACTAAATTTCATCACACCTTCCCAATTGTAGTTGCCATACAGAAGTCACATCCTGACCATTTAATGAACCCAAGAAAATAAAGTTATTTTGTATAGTTCAAAGGAGTTGGTTATGGTGGAAGAGCACTGGGCTAGGTAGGTTACAGATCTGTTTTTCAGATGTATGGAGCTCTTAACTATTCTTTATGTCTCCATAGTCTCATGTGTAAAATGGGAATAATAATACATGCCTTGCCAAGTTTTTGTCAGAAGAGATAAATAGACAGGCCAGAACAGTGTCTGGAAAATAGCTTCTACTTGATAAATGGTATGTATTATCATTTGTAAGCAGGACTTCCATTTTAAAGACATAAGCAGCTCTTTTATTTCTCTAGTGTTGATAGATTGAGATCATATATGGGGACAGCTGCTCCTTTGTTTAGGGAAAAATCATTTTATGGTCAAAACTAAAGCAAAACATATTTTTAAATGGAGATAGGCACTGCTATAAAATAATAAAGTAAAAGTTTATCTTTAGGGGGACAGTTCTATCTTTATGGATTATCTCTTCTAAGAGCAAATGTTTCTTTTCTGAATAGGTATTTAGACTGCATCATTTTGAAAAACTATTTTTTGAAGCAGTTAAATAAGGAGTAGACAGAGTAGGGTCTGAGGTCACTCCATTTGGGTGTGAATCATAGCTTCCTTATTTACTGGCTGTTTGACCTTGGACAAGGTATGTAACCTCTCTGTGTTTATAGGGATAATAATAGAACCCATCTCATAGAGTTGTTGGAAGCAG
>PVKH010024050.1:0-13712 GCA_004027955.1 Chaetophractus vellerosus
GCCTCAGTTCCGTTAGTTTCCTTAGCTACACTACGTTTGCTCAGCACTAGAAAGAGGTCATCAGAGTTTAAAAGTTGGCCTGATGGGCATCGAGGAAATCACAGGTGACTGGTAAGAATTGGACTAGGTATAGCTGGTGACCATACAAATTAAGAAGAGACAATACGAAACCCAGGGGAAGACTCAGTACATGTGCAGGCATCTCCTGCAACGGGGTAAAGCAGCTTGTCAGAGGTCCCAAGTCTGAGATCGGTGTACATATGGTACATATGGCTTTGTATGGAGGCCACAAGTTAGAGACCTTCCAGATACAAGCAGGGCCAGGCATAAGGTGCTGGGTCCTTCCGTGGCTGATATGCCAACTGATAGTGCAAAAGCTCCACTCTCGGACATAAAAACTCCTAGTGGACACAAGACTTTTCTTTAGCTCTCCTATTTAGTTTCTTTCCTCTATACCACATGTAGCTAGAGTCTATCATATCAATCCTTCTCTGCTATTTGCATTTAGTTTTCAGTGTTTAGATGGACATTCCTTGTGAGAATGCGCGTGTTGAAAAGAAAGGGGTGTGGAAGGTGGGAAGGAGTCATTAGAAAATTTGGAGGGATTTAATTAAGGTTGGGAGTACCAAGCTTCAAAGAACTGTTTCGTGGTTGTTGCCATAGGGAACTCCCCCAACCCTTTTCCACAGCATCATTTCAAACATATTTTCCTTCTCTTCCAACGTGTCTGCCCCTCTACCTTATTGACGTGTTATATGATGTGGCAACGTACATAATATTGTGCCTAGGGCTGCTGTCTATTCAATTATTATTCCATACTCTGTACATTCTTCCCTATTTATAAGATTTTAAAATTAATTACAATGTTTGGGGAAAATTACATATTCATTCATACATTTAATCATTTGCTCAACAATACTTAGAAGATATCTCCTATGTGCCAGGTTCTGAGGATGTGGCAGTAAAGAAGACAAGGAAGGACGCTGCCTCGGAGTTTTACATTCCAGTGGGGTGGAGCCCTTTAATGGCCAAGTGAATGCGATCATTTAGCTAGTAATACGTGCAATAGAGAGAACAAAACAGGGGGAAGAGAGGGTGAAGAGGGTGGGCAACACCAGGTCGGGAGCTGAGGAGTGAGAAGATGGAACCAGACACACGAGTATCTGGAAGAGCTTTCCAGGCAAAACAGAATAAAACAAAACACAAACAAACAAACAAAACACCCTGCTGTGACGATGAGTTAGTCATGTTTAAGAAACAGAAAATTCTGGTGTGGACGGAGCCTAGTAAGGAAGAGAAGAGAGAAGGATGACAAAACGTCAGAAAGGCCAGGAGGTGCCAGATAAAAGAGAGGTTTGAAAGTTAGGGTAAGAGCTTGGATGTTGTCCTGAGTGTAATGGGAAATCATTGGCTAACACATGAGAGAAGTCATAGGAAAGAAACGGTTGAAAACCACCGGATAAAAGTGTGATGGAAGCCTTTAGAGGCTGTAGGAAGGTTTGGGGGAAATCTATTTGAATCATTAAACATATACCAATTTTCTCTTTGCAGTAAGGTTTGCTGGTGAATGTAATTGTGATAATTTAGTAAATGGCTTTTCCAGTACATATATATATATATTATTGTGATGCTGTTGCTGTCAGTGTGATTGCTTTAAAAGCAGATTTATTTATTTATTTATTTTATCCCCCCCTCCCCCCACAGTTGTTTGCTCTCACTGTCTGCGCTGTGTCTGTCTGTTGTGTGCTTGTCTTCTTTTTGGGACGCACCAGGAACCAATCCTGGGACCTCCCATGTGGGAGGGAGGTACTCAATGGCTTGCGTCACCTCCGCTCCCGTTTGCTGTTATCTCTCATTGTGTTTCCTTGGTGTGTCTCTTTGTGGAGTCATCTCATTGTGTCATCTTGTTGCATCAGCTCACTGCGTCAGCCGGTTGTGTCAGCCCGCTGTCTTGCTCGTCTTCTTTAGGAGGCACCAGGAACCGAACTGGGACCTCCCATGTGGTAGGCAGGCTCCCAACTGCTCGAGCCACATCCACGTCCTCTGTCAGCATGATTTTAAGGACAGCCCCTTACAATCTTACTTAGAGTATGGTTCTCCTACTTGCACTGTAAGCAAAATGCAGGACCCCTTCCCCATGCTGGCGGTGTAAAATTAGACCTGATGACATTTACCCTGTTAAGCATAGTGTGTGAGCACTGCATGTCATTAGGAGTCTGAACTCACCGAGGCCGGGTGGGCCGATGGGTGTGCTAAAGTTACTGGGCCGTTTTTGGCTGAAGCATTTAAATGCCATGTCAGACCCTCCAGGTCATTACACCTAAAAGCTATTCTCATCTAAAACATACAAATAAGTTGGGAAATACTGTTCTATTTATTTATGTGAAAACATCACATATTAAAAGTTTTAAACGAAAAGTTTTAAATGACTTCTAAAATGTTTATTTTGAGAAACATGACATTTTGTTTTAGAAAAACACAAATACTTCCCAATTTCCACAAACTTCAGTTGAAGGTAAATTAACCAACATTTCCAGGCGGTGAAGTAGGCATAAACATTTAATAAAGTTTTACATATGTTGAAGTTATATACTCTTTATATATTCCAATACAAAAGTAATATTGTCCATCCATCGAAGGTGATCTTTCTGAAATGGAAAATAGATATTTGAGGTCTAATGTACAAATTGGTAAGAATAATTTAAAATATTCAACTTGCTTATGTAAAAACTCAAGCAACCCAGATGCTATCCTGAAATTAATTATTAAGTTAATATTACATAAATTCTAAAATGAATGAAATCCTGTAGGAAAATACCCTATGGGTTCTAAAATGTGCAAAGTACCATGTTTCTGTACAGCTTTCTATAAATCAATATTGGATTTATTGTATTTAACTCATAACCCTTCTGCAATGCAGATAAAGATCAAGGAAATAATGCATGGCTATATGAACTTTAAAATTTTTCAGTCTTACTATTCATTTATGATAGTCCTGTGCCTAATTTTCAAAGTATGCCATGAAGTAAATTTGGAATTGTTATTTTCAACTGCCCAGTAGGGCAAACACATTCATAAAACCACTTTCTTTAAGACAGGTGCACTCTTGACAATATTATGGACTAAACTTTAAGTAGGGCACCTTCTTTGACATGTATTTTTTCCCCTGGAGTATAAATTTATACTTATTCTCATTTATTTAGATTTTCTTCCATGATTTTTCTTGATATCAACAACATTTTTGACAAGATGTCTGTCTGCGGCTAAGGACATATTTCATGGTCAAGGAAAAGAATGTGAGTTGACAAGTATGTATCTGGGGTCATTAATTTCATATTTTAACTAACTGAACAAATCAATGGTCCCCTGGGGACTTAAAAAAGAATGGCTATTACTTCCCAGGTGCTTAACTTATCAGAGAATGGCTTAGATATAATGGAGGGAGAGTGGTCATAGTGGTTTCTTGAGGGCTGCTGGCTGATACTCTGAGGATTTTTGTTACACTGTTGTAGGAAGACATTTGCCATTATGCAAGGTACCATTAAAGCTCAGCACAGATTGAAAGATGACCGCTGTCCTACGGTGGCAGTGAACTTGGTACAATCATGAGGCCACCATCTAACTCATTTGGAGAAATGGAGACAGTAGGCTCTTGCAGAAGCACTTAAATAGAGCATCCTGCAGGATGGATAATTTGTAACAGATGTTCCATATAATGGCTGGATTACAGGGAGAGCATCTCTAACACAGACTATCTCGCTCAGTGGGGTTTGATGGATGCTACTTATTAGCTTGACTTAACTTTCTGTGAGTTAAGGCTGCAAGACAAATATATGAGCTTTGCTTTACTGATGCAGATCAGCTTGTAAAATGTCTTTGCAACAGTGATTAGGTACTTCAAATAAAGTTTACTAATAACAGTTCTATTTCTTGATTTGGCATGAAAGAAATAATTATATGAACCAATAACCTGCTGAACAAAATATGTAACTCAAAGAGACGTGTTTTATACCACACTTTTCTGTGATTAATGAACACTTGCATTAGCCAACCCAGAATGCTGACAAAGAGAATGCTGACACTTTGGTATAGATGATTAACTTACATGGTTTGCAAAAAACATTACTTTTGCTGGAGATTTTATACTTTTGACCTAGAATGTTTAGAAATCTAAGACATAAGCCCACAGGAACTTGAAAAATCATTCATGTGATTTTGTTTCAATTCTTTTGATCTAGGTACTTTTTGTGACTATTCTATTTTACAATTCCTTCCAAATCCTTTAGTGCTCTGGACGGTATTTGGAAAGCCTTTCTTCTCTTTGACTTTAAGTTTACAATGCTTTCATTGCCAATTAAACTGAAGGTATGGTAAAGTCCTGTGTAAACGTTCATAGAATGCATATTTGTGTTTTAAAATATTGAATACTGTGATTTGACGTATACATTTGGTGTCCATTGCATGTGATATCAAGCTGGTGACCACTAGATATGTAGGTGGGATGCCTGCCACTGATATGAAAGCAGCCCCCTTAGGACTAGCACCTCAATATTACAGTCCCATCTACGCATCTTATCTAGAATGAAAGATAATTTGTGTATTTAACTTTTTTTTACTTGGTCATAGCCTCTTGGTGAGTTGTTGTAATAGTACTCGAACAATTTCAGTGTTTATTTTGCACATAGGAAATTTCCTTGCACTCTAAGCTAGCCAGGGCATTTTGCTCAAGAATGGATGTCATCATAGTGTAATCGTCACTGCATGTAAATACATTTTAATATAAGCAACATGCTCCAGGAAACTGATGTAAAATTTCATTGGCTCAGTTAACTGAATATACTGAGATGGCCCTGCTGGTGCTTCCCAGTTTATTGTAATGGCAGTTGACGGGCGAGGAAGGAGAGGCAGACAAAATGTTCCCAGTCACTTTTACAGTGTATTGCCAAAGTGTGATCAAAATGGACAAAACACTCAAAATGCTATAGGATGTTTCAGTCCACGGACAATCACATAGGATCACTTGCTGGGTAAATGTAGACCTTTGTCCTGCCCACACATGCAATGAAGTACTGGGATCTACCTCGTAACCTTAAAGACTAGGGAAATCAGATGCTTCCTAGAGTGAAGAAAATCAAATAATCTATCTACCACTTACAGAGAATGTGAAATCTCATTTAATTTTCTTATTATGCCTGCATTATCATCCCCATTTTACAAATGAAGAGACCAAGGCCAAGAGAAGTAAAATGACTTGCTCACGGTTGTCCAGCTCCTGCCAGAGTGAGCTTCAAATCCCACTGGCTTATTCAGGCAACCCTGCCTTGCATCAGTTAGGTCAAAAGACCACTGTCACAGACACTCAAGAAACTAGAGCCATTTTTAAAGCCTGCTTTGGAGATTAAACTAATATTTACTGAGCACCAGCTATGAACTAGGTTCTGTGCTATGCGTTCTAGTTGCCCGATGATCTTGCTTTTTCAAAGTCAGCAAAAATATAGCAGGCTTTTTCCCCACTAATTTTGTGTACCTTGGATTTATGTGCTTTTCTCACTCTAATATATAACTTGCAGCTGCCCCTTTTATTTCCCATCTTGCCAGTGCCCACCCACAATCTCCCTCCTCCCCTCAGCAATGAGCTACACATTTTCAAAGGAAAAATCTACTGATACACTCAAAGAATAATACAGACCCATGTATTCATGACCTGCCCATTTTTACAGTATTGTGTCAAATCACATCCCCCATAGGTACAAAATAATAATGTCTACACATTTCAGGTTAAAAAATGAAAAGAGAGAGACATATAATTGAAAGAATTTTACCAAGAGCAATTCACTTATTCTTTTTTTGGCAATATCAGCCATCATCTGGTGTTGAGCCTTTTTTTTTTTTCACTCTTTCACCTCAGTCACTCTAACTCATTAGAGAGCTAATTGTCTTTGTAATTCCAAATTAAGGACTACTTAGTGAAACGGAGACATTACCTTTGCCAGGTGTTATTGGGAGAACAAAATCCAATCTGCAGTAAAATGCAGCAAAATTGATTTCCAAATAATGCTAGTCCTTTCTCTTCACTTGGCAGGGATTTTGTATTGTTCAGTGAAGAATCATTCAGAGGCCCACTACATGGGGTTTTATATTCCACAAAATCAAGAAAACAATTGAGTTGAATATTTTGAAACATAGGTTGAAATAAAACAACATTTTGGGGGTAGAGACTAAAATGAACTTACCAATTTTCCATTGTTTTCCTTGGAGATATGATAAGGCATTGGGCTGACTTCAATTGAACTTCTGCTTGGAGCTTGAGTTTTTGGTGACCACATTTGGGCTTTCACTAATGGGCCGTGTAATATTTTTATGCCCTGCAAAACTGTCTATTCTCAGTTTCTACATGAAAACAAATTACTGCTCCATACATGCCAAAACAGTCTTGGTGACAGACACAGAAAACAATGCATTCAGGAAAACAAAAAGTTTAGGTTATAGAAGCGATTGGTTGGTTTAGGCTGTGTCTATACAAAGTATATGAAAAGTCAATCAGTGGGATGTTTTTTCCAAACAATTCAAACAAATGAAAAGACAGATAAAATACACTCCCAATACTTTGCCTAAATAATATTGGGGAGTTTAGGAACGCCCTTCTTGGCATTAAACATAGAGACTGATTTTCTATGCTCTTGGTATAATTTGCGCATGGAATGCAGGAAACAAATCCACGGGCTGAAAGAACAGCATCAGAAATTGGAATGAGATCAGATGCTTTTAAAAGCAACTGGGAGTTCTGTCCTTGCCCCATAATGGTGGCAATCAGAGGAATGTTCAAGAGAGAATGAGAAGAGATTGTGTAAAAAGAGATCGATTATTTATTGATGATTAGTATTCTTGGTGGTGGTTTGTCCATGGGTGATTCCTCCCATCAAAATTTAAGGGGTATGGAAAAGAAGTCCATTAAGATTTCCTGAGAAAACAGTCATTAGGATTTGATATTTTAGATGATTGGAGAGGCATGGAGGTCAGAGGGAGTTAAGACTTTTCTGTACAACTAGAGGTCATTTAGACCAAGCTGGTGAGATAGAAAGAAGCAAACAAGAGTGCTAGGAATCTGTGGCCATGTGGTCAAAGATAAGGAACTTCAGAAGACTGGAGCATGTGAAACCTATCCTTAGAGGTAGGCGGGAGTCAAAATAGTATTTGGAAGCTGATGCAAAGGATCTTCTCTTTTCTTTTTGCCTAAGCAAATGACTATTTGTACTTTAAGATCCATCCCAAATATCAACTTCTTGATAAAGATTCTCTGATTCCAAGGCAGAGTTTGTCATACCAAATGCCTCGCTCCCTCCTTCCCTTCCTTTCCTTCCTTCCTTCCTCCCTCCCTATCAGCCTAACTTCCTTCCCTTCTTCTACAAATTTTTATTAATATTTTTCAAGTACTATAATGTGTAAGGAACTAAGTAGATCCAGGAAATACAATGATGAATAAAATGAGAGAAAAAGGCTGATGAATTGCTATAGAAGGCAGTATAGCAATAAAATACACTGGTTTTGAAGTTTGAACTCTACTCACTACTCTTTCCTTGTTAATGTGACCTTCAGTAAGTTCTTAAACCCCCCTCAGTCTTAGTTTCCTTACCTACAAATTGGAACTAAAAATGGGACCCCTCTCATATGGCTATGGTATACTATGCTAAATGGATAAAGTGAAATAATTCACGTAGAGCCTTTAGCACAGTGCTTGGCATACAGGAAGTACTTAATAAATGCTACCATTTTTATTATTATTCATGGGGCTTAGAGTCAGAGAGCGAAATGTACTGCTCATAAGTCTGTAAGAATTACACTCTAAAGAGGCCTTCCTTCACTGTAAGACGTGTCCCCAAGAAGGGTTGGGGACATAGTTTGGTCATGGGTAGCTAGATCTTAGCACATATTGTGTGCTGTATAAACGTTTGATGGTTGAGTGTTACGTAGGTGAAGGGCCAGAGAGGTTAAAATGAAGAAACCTGCCTAAAGTCACACACCTAGTAAGAGGTGGTGGGCCACGAATGAGGTCTGTCTGACCTCCAAGCCCAGGCCTTCTATGTGCTATTGCTCGCCTCTCCTCAGCCGATGGTGACTTCGTTATTACTGCACCCATCAAGCACTGAACGATGCATGGCTCACCAAGGTCAGATCTCACTTCCAAATTGCTCAGTCCTGTGGTATACAGGATAGTGGTTCTTATTCTACTTGCATTTAACATCGTTGCCCACTTTCTCCTTTCTGAAATTCTCTTGTTTCTACACCTTGGTTTCCTTGGCTTTCCTCCTAGTGGTCTTGGTCTGACCAGAATGTATGGTCCCCCTCCCAATGACCACTCAAGTAAGCGTTACGAGTGGCAGTCAGCCTTGCCGCCCCTTTCTCTTTGTTCATAGCCAGTAGATGACTGAATTCCTATGTCTTGTATCTGTACACACATTTCCAGTTTGTTGTTACTGCCTATGTCAGGTTCTTCTTTCTTGACAGGAGTTTTGCTATTGCCTCCTATTTGCTCTACTAGTAAGGCCCTAGTTCCCCTCTCTAAAACGCTCTTCGAAGTTCCCAGAATGATCTTCTTAGAATGTAAATCTGATCAAATGCCTTTCTTGCTTTGGTCCTTTGATGAATCTCTGTAACTTTTCAGGAGGAATGCCCAGCTGCTTCCCATGGCAGCAGAGGGTGCTTACCTCCCGTCTCCCTTTTGCACTCTAGCCCTATCCTGGCATGCAGTAGGCACTCAACAAGCAATGATTGAATTTGGCATTTAAAACATAACCCCACAAACCATGTTTACATCAGTATGTAGCGACAATATATATCATTATTTTTATATTGGGATGGATGTGTAAGAAAAATGAGTCAAATCCGAGGAACAAAATATATAATGAAATGTGATCATGTTATAGTTTCTGACTCAAAAATATGAACGGTATAAAACCCAGTTGGTTCGAATTTTTCTCAAAATAGAAGATTGAAGTGAGAGTACCTGTTTCAAAAAATAGCAAAATGTTCCCTCAGAAAACCAGATAAAGTCCAACGCCAGCTGACTGAAATATCAGAGCTGAGGAGAGAGCTTGACTCCCAGCAGGCACTCAATATATTTATTGAATGCATGAAATACAAGATATTAAGTTTCCATCGGTTTAATTTATTCTATGGCAATTCATTCATTTGCTTATTTTTTCTTAGCAGCTGTAAACATGCTGATTTCTTCAATCACTGTGGTCAGTCAGGTCCTTTCAGTCAACTATCATTTAAATTAGCTCAACTAAATGCAGTGCAGATAATCCAAAACAGGTGCCTGACAAAAATAGAACTTTTTGGTCAATTTTTAAAGAGGCTTACAAAATTAGCAAGCAACCATATGAAAAGTATAAGAAAAATGGATCTAAACTGCTCTTCAGTGTCTAAAAGAAATTTTATAGATGTCCACCATACTAGTTAATGTAGGAAAAGCTTCAGCTAGGAGAATAAGTGGTTGGTATAACTATTTTTAAAACTATTATTCCAAAACAGTGATACTGGTGATTTAACATTTCCACAATGATGTGGGATATTCCAGTAAAACAACGCATGAATAAGATTAGATTTTTTACGAGAGAGGACACATTATAGCTCTATTTTAAAGTTATCTTTAAACGGTAAAAGCAAAGGTAGTATCTGATTAACTTCCATTCTGTGTAAAACATACATTATTTGAAAAATTACTTACTATCAATATTAACTAATATTAAAATTACACTGAAAATATTTGTCATTTTCCTTTAGTTTCTATTTAAATCAGAGGTTCTTAACAAGGGATCTGTGAGCTTGAGATTGAATTGAAATTCAAAAACACATTATTCTTGTGGAGATGTGTCGGTGCAGGTATGATGTATTTATTAAACAATACACAGTATAGTGTGGGCTTAGGAAGGGGTCTGTGGTTTTTCACCTCACTGGCAAAGGGGTCCGTGGAACAAAAAAGATAAGAACCCCTGATTTAGAGTGTATTGGCAAACTAACCTTTGCTTTGTATTCCTATTGGCTTTTTCCCCCCATTTCACTGGATACCCTTTTGAGTCATTACTCTACAATATACAGGCTTATGCAATCTCCAGGAATGATTAAATTCATTGCACATTAGACCAATGATTGGAAAGAAAAACTATGCAAACTCTATTTTCCAAAAGGTAGTTGTGTTAAATACTTGTGCATTTTAAAGCTTGGAGACTTTCAGAAATGACCAGATGCTAAAAATAGACACTTATTTTAAAATCGACATGGTTCGTACACGTGTAGTGCTTTAAGAGGTCTGAATATAGTGTACATTAACCCGCCTCAACTCTCAAGTTGATTAACGGATTAATACTTGCAAGGCTTTACTGAGCTTGAGTCTCCCTTGCAGTCAAGAAGGCAAGAATATCCTTCCAAGGACAAAAGGCAGAAAATTCTCAAACGTCTCTCTTGTTAGAGTGAATCACTAAAAATTAGAGTGTGGGGAGAATTTGTAGAGTTTTTAATGAGGTTCCCAAACTGGTTTGTATCCAATAATAATTGGTATCTTTAGGTTATTTTCAACTATTTGAAAAAAAATCAGATAACAGTTAGCTAAAATGTCTCTTTGCTGTTGGGTAGAATTAAATACTGTACTTTGGTAACACCAACTACCTCATGATGATAGAAGGCATTGGTTGGAATTAAAACAGAAATATGAATCAATGATTAAATACAATAAAAAAGTCTTTCAAAACATAAGGCTCATGGAGCAAAATAACAAAAGCTAATGAAGGCTCTAATACTCTAATTTTACAGATGAGAAAACTTAGACCTGGACCATGTTGCTGCATTTGACCTTCCCTTTGCTAAAGCCCTTTTGTTTCTGCGGGTAATGCATGGTTTAAGAGCTGTGCCCGGCTGGCTCCATGGGTGTGTGGCCTAGCAGGAACACAGGGCCCCAGGCTCTGATACATCTGTCTTAATTTCTTAAAATTTCAAGCAAGGGGCTCTGCATTTGCACTTTGCAGTGAGCCCCACAAAGTAAGCAGTCGGCCCTGCAGCTATGCTTATGTTTTCTCCTATCTTTCATTATTTCCCTAACAAGACTTAAGGTAACCCAGGGAAACGTTCTTCTGTGGCTTTCCGAAGGTGCCTCTCACTATAGTGGATTAGTGGATATAAAATGTCACCGAGGCTGAGACTTAACCGCAGCTTTCCATTCCAAGTGCTGAGTTCCGTGGTGAATGAATGGGTGAGGGAATAAATGAATAGCAAACCAACAAATACTTGTCGACTAAGGGGACTGGGAGAGATTAAAGGTAAAAAAAATTCAGGAAAAAGACTCTTTCTTGGAAAGAATAAATGAATTGAACTGATTGGAAAAAGCACTGGTTAAAGCAAGTTAGATGGAAAGAAAGGTTGAACTCAGGAATAAGAAGTGATGGGTGGGAGTAGAAGTTAGGTGTCTCTCAACAAGTTACATCGTGAGGTATCCACTCTTCTCAAATTCAATTTAACACACACTGGATTTATTTTGTAAGTCACAGCTCAGGAAATGAAAAGTCTCGTCCAGTCTGGGGACAGGTGGGCACAGAGGCTGCTCATGTAGGAGGGACCCACACATCATTGATTCTCCCAGGACATCCCAAGAGTTTCCTGACACTGTTTTGCATTAAGAAGCAGAAGAACAAGAATAAAGTGAAAAAGTGAGCATTTTATTGCCTCCTCTGCCTGTGGCCAGGATAGATGGAGCTCATGGCCTTGCTTAGCTAAGCACATTTTATTCTTTAAACCACGGTCGTTTCCGATCTTTGTACTTGTTTTGGAAAACATAATTCTGACATTAAGTTCTATAAAATAAAATAAAACAAAATAACAAAACACCAACACTTCTTCCTCTGGAGACTTTTCTGCTGTTTGTTCACTTTCACATTGCTTGGGAGACCGTGTTCTTTACTGCGTATTCCCCTCAGTGAGGTTAACGCTTAATGGTGGTTGTTGCTTTCCCAGGACAGTAGTATATGGTTCCATCCCTCTTTAAAGGGGCCCCCTATACCATTGTCTAGGCTTCCTTTCTCTATCATTGCTATATCACACTCGAGCAAGTGGCTAAAATTGTGCACAGATGTCCAGGTATGGCTTTAATTTCCTTTAATATTCCAGCAAAATAATTTATTCTAACATATTCATTACATGTATTATGGTTCTCCAAATTATGCATGGTGCTGTTATAATGCTGGTTCACTGAATATTAAAAATGTGAGAGCAAGTGATTTTGTGTTTCAGATGATTATTTATGGGAAAGTTCAATTTTTGGAGGATGACGCTAATGGGAAAGAGGTGAACAATAGCATTGACATTCACAGGCAAAATAAAGCAACAATGGAAACAAGCATTTGGGGGGAAATACATACCTTAAAATGGTGACTAGGCCCCCCAGTCAAAGAGTATTACCAGAGAGGAACACTCAGATTCCAAATAAACAATGGTGAAGTAATGGGGACACAAACCTGCATTCCAACTCAGTACCCCGGTGGGGCGAGGCAAAGAATTGTAAAATTTAATGAGATGCACCAAAAAATTTTATAGCTTGCCTTGAATGAAAAAGAAGATGATGAAAAAATAGCTTTCCTTAATCTTGGAGAAAATAGACCCCTCCCCCCCCCCAATCGCCACTGAAATAGAATCACAGATGAAAAAACACATATTCTTTCCCACCAAAGTGTCTTCCTCACGCTCTAAGAGAACTGCCCAGACAATCCAATGGTGGAATCATCTTTACTGTTCTCATTTTTACATGGCATACATCTGTTTTAAGGATTCTGCTGCTGGAATTGTAGCCATCATTAGAAAAGTTCAATCTAGAATGCTTAACTTTGTTGCTATGACCTGTATAATCAGAATTCCCTGAGTTTACAAAACCAGTGAATGAAGTGGGAGAAAAGAGACTGACAGCGCACAACTATTTTGAATTTCATTCTAAAAGTCAACCTTAGAAACAGCTATCTTCAAGAATCCAAGTCACTTCAATCACCAGAAGTTGTTAACTTGAAAAAAGTATAAAATAAACAAAAAAGAAGAACCCAAACCTGTAGTCTAGTTTTTAATCTGTTTAAGACCAACCAGGCAGAAGAGTAAAGCTATTTTTGCTAATTTTAGAAGAGTAATGCAAATATACAGTAAAAAATTGGCGACTTGATCAAGCTCACTTCATGTGAAAGCTTGAGTTGAATGTTACATGAATATTCAGACAATAGAACCTGTTTGAAATTGCTATTGAGTATAATTCCAAAATTTATGCATTCTATCATCTCCTAGGCATAAAGCCAAAGGCTAAAGGAGCAGAACATGAAAAAGCTGAACCTGAATTACATTCTAAATGCTGTGAGTTTAATTTTACTTACAAAGCAGAATGATAGCTTGCCACTTAAATTTGCCCCTTACAGCCCTATAAAAACACCTACTTTCTTGTTATCAGCTTCTGAATTGTGTTATTCATTTGGAAAGCTCCAATTTTAGGAGCATCAGTTTAAATTTCCTAGGCAAGTGTTACACAATAAATATGCATAATCTAAAATAGACCGAAGCAATTTTCTGTAAATTTAACTGCATTTTGGGTTTGCATTTCCATGAGCTTTGTAACTTTGGAAGGCACAAAGGAAAATTTTCAGTCAAATGGAATATTATGAGAGGATGAGCACTTTAAAAAGTTGATG
>PVKH010024051.1:0-13714 GCA_004027955.1 Chaetophractus vellerosus
CTCAGCCCTGTTCTTTCCCTCTTTCTGGTTCCCTTAGAGATCACAGCCACTTCCATATCATCAATTACCCCTTTACCTAGCAGATTCCTCCTTTGAAAGTACCAGCCTCAAGCCCACTGGCTCCACTGCATGAATTTCTCCAAGCACCTCAAAGCTGACCTCTTAATGTGGAATATTTCAATAGCTGCCTTTCCTATCCCCTTTCAAACCAGCTTTTTTCTCCTGCCTTTCCTATTTCTCACTCTGTCCAGGTTAGGAGGGACCGCTGTGTTCTAAGTACTGTGCAAGGCATGGAAAGACTAAATCGAGTAAGTTATACTCTTTGTCTCAAGGAAACAACCTCTAAGTTCAAATTCTCAGTGACATCTCTCTTCCTCTCTTTCTATGTCTAGTCTCTCTTATGTATGCTCAATTAACTTACACCTGCTGGCTGTCACCACCATTCCCAGCTCAAGTTCCTACAGTAGCTTCCCAGAAGATGCCCCTGCCTCCAATCCTGTTCCATCCAGAGCCTTCGGTACCCTACCGCCAGTCAACTCCCGGCAGTACAGCTTTCCTAGCGTACTCTCTGCTCAAAGACCTCACTGCATCTCCACTGTTTAATGAAGTCAAACATCTCATCCAGACATTTCAAACCCTCATAATCTGGGCCAAACCTTTTCAACCTTATCTTCCAGTACTTTTCTGCATATAACCTGTCACTTGAGTTTTGCCCCATCCTCAGGTTTGATCATGCTGTCCCTTCTGCCTTGTATGCTCTTTCTTCCCCCTCCACATTTTGCAATCTACCCATTTTTCCAGGGCCTGATTCCAAGACAGTTTACTCTATATACCTCTGGCCCCCCATCAGCCCCCAGCTGAAGTGATCTCTCATGCCCTTCAGTCGTCATAGCTCTGTGTGCCCTCTTTATGGACCTAGAACACATGGTTATGTCATATGGAGATCCTCTACACCAGACCATGCTTTGGAGGGCGTCTATTTCTACAGTCTCCAATGTGGCTAACACTTGCTCAATTATTGTCTGTGGATAAGGGAATGGATATAAGTCACAGAGTGCCATGGTAGAAACCAGCCACTGGCCCTGGAGGGCCTGTTCTGTCACCAGATTCTCTCTAGTCATCCTTCCCATAGAGCTGGCTTTGATGTTTCTACAGCTGCAGTGGAGAAGTTATTCTTCAGGCTCAAAGAGCCTGCTGCTCAGGGTGTGTCCCTCTGCATTTCCTTTGTCCCAATTCCTTCTCTTGAATGATCTTTACCAGATCTAACTGGATCTTCCTCCCACTCTGTCACCTACAGGCTAAAATAACTCAAGCTATCATATTTGTCTTTTCCAATACAATTCCCAGGATTCCTTCTGCCCTTCCACCTTTGTAAAGGCCCAGGGACACTCACGTTCAGGGAAGGAAGCATTGTGAAGGTTGTTCCCTGAAAGCCGGGCCTGGAAGGCAGAACTGAAGAAGCCATCACCAGGACCACTGTGGAGAAAGGAAGAGCAAAAGAGAGCCAAGTTAATGGAGTGAAAATTGCAATTTCCTAGGAGCCCTAGGAATAACTCTGCTCAGTTAGTTTAAAGAAGTACAGTTGGAGTGGCAGTGTGGTATAGTGGGACAGACATGGGTGACAGAGTCAGAGAAACCTAAGATCCAAATCCTAAGTCAGTCATCTGCTAGCTGGGTGACTTTTGGCAAGACAGCTAACCTTATTTATTAAGCTGCAGTTCCTTGTTTATACATTGGGAATTTTAAAAAATTGACATAACTGACAAATGATTATGATTAAATGAGATAATGTACACAAAATGTTGACCACAGGGGCCGGCTGTAGCCCAATTGGTAAGGCGCTGGTTTGCCACATGGGAGGCCCCGGGTTCGGTTCCCAGGGCCTCCTCAAGCGGGCAGACCGCCTTGAGAAGTCAAGCTGCCGCGGGCAGGGCATGCTGTCACAGGCAGGGTAAGTCACCAGGGGCAGGGCAAGCCACTGTGAGCAGGCAGGCCGCCACGTGGTGAGCTGACTCGGCGGGTCGCTGCAGCAGGGGGAGACAACCAGACACAGAAGAACGCAAAAATGAACACAGCAAGAACAAACAGAAAGGGGGGGGGGGGAATATATGTAATAAATTTAAAAAATTAAAATCTTAACAAAAAAAAAAGAGGATTTCCTCTTAAAAAAAAATGTTGACCACAGCTCCTGAACTTGGGAGATACTTGTTCAATGGGAGCTGCTGCTGCTCCTGTTACTATTACTATCATCATCACTGCTATTGCACATGCTTACGGGTGCCAAGCCCTGCTAAGCAAGAGACTTTGCCCAGGGATAAAGGGCAGTTTGGCTATTAGGAAATTCTCTTCCTTCAGGTCAGTATGCTGGCCTTTCTGAGCCCTAGAGAAATCTAGGGGATAGAAAACAGGAGGAAAGAAACAAGAAAAACACCCTGCACCCCCAGGAAATTACAAAGTCTATCTGTGGGCTTAGAGCCAAGAAGCAGACAAGAGGTGAGTGGTGGGAAAGGCTCTGGCTGTACCTTTTATTCAGCACCATGAAGTGAACAGCAAAGGTGGCCGTGTAGAGTACCAGGGGCAGCACTATGAGGCACAGGACACGAGCAATTAGGTGTTTCCCCACAGTCACCTGCAAACAGAGGCCAGCACAGGGCAGAGGGTATACGGGGTTTTATTAGTCCTTATACTTTATATGTGCATTATATATACGTTTTTATGTATACAAGATAATAACAAAAAATTTAAAAGTAACAGCCAACAGGAAAGAATAATAAATGGAAACCCTAAGTTCTTTGACAATACCCCACCACCATGGGCTAGCCCACTGCTGCCTCTCCAGGCCCTGCACTGGGGACCCCAAGGTGCAACTTGCATCTTCAGCATCATTGCTCACCAGCCCCTTGACATTCTAGTCACCCTAACTCACTGCACTTTCCCTGATGCTTCCTATGCTGTACCGGCCCCATCCATCACATGGCTCACTGCTTCTTATCTTAAGTCAGGCTGCAGCTTCCTCCTAGAAGCCTTCCTGGGTTGCCACAACTAGGCAAGTGTCTCTCCTCTATGCTTTCACAGCATTTATCAGCTGGATTACAATTGCCTGTTTCTTTCTCTCTCTCTATTATCTCTAAAGGCAGAAATCATATCTTATTCATCTATGTATTCCCAATGTCTCACATTTAGCAGATGTTCTCTGTATAAAATTCTGAATGAATAATCAAATTTGTTGGGAGTTTAGTTTAATGGTGACAGAAAAGCATTATAGTAAAATAGTTCAGGCCTAGAGTCAGCCTAACTTAGGTTTGGCTCTTAAAGCTACCTCTTACTACCTGTATGATCTTGGGAAAGTTATTACCTCTTTAGGCTTCAGTTTTCTCATTTGTAAAATGAGGGTAATAATTACATACCTCATAGGGTTGTTATGAGGAGTAAATGAGATATTGAAGATAAAGTATTTCGCATAGTGTCTGGCTCAGAATCGGCCTTGAATAAATAATAATATTGTAACAAATTCTAAAGGCCCTTACTGACCTCCAAATATGGACACCCTGGGTCAGAAAAAGGAAAATGGGGAGTTGAGCAAGTCATTTCACCCATTTTACATATGATTCCATGTGGTCAGTGTCTGTCACACATTTGGCATGAGTCAGCTGGACAGAATCCCCTGGCTGGCAAGTTTGTAGACCATTTAAAAGACATCACAGAAACAAAAGCCAAAAGTTAGTCCATCCTTGGAATCCCTTTATACCTCTCCAGCCTCTCAGCATGGCCCACTCACACTGTGTTTCTTTACAGAGGGCAGCTGGACCCAGCCAGCCTTTGGCCCAGAACACAGCTACTCCACCACCTGCAGCAGAGGCAGAGAAAGGCCCGTGGCTCCTGCTGAGCAATTCTAAGGAGAACAAACTTTTCTAAAAGCACTTGGATTCTCACCAATGAAAGACTGAGGTCTCCAAACAGGTGCCAAAGTTCTGAAATGGTGTTCATCCCCACTTGCAAGATGATAAAGAGGCCAACAAACTTGACCCCTATAGCAGCAGCAAGACTAATACCAGTCAGGCTGAGCCAGAACCACCAGGGGGCAGAGAAGGGCCTGAAAACCAATAAGACACAGTTGAGTTTGGCAGCTGGAATTGAAAGGCAAGAGCAGCAGTGGGGAAGGGTAGAGGTTTCCTGACTCAGAGAGCTGTGCTGTGCCCTCTACCATGATGGTTCTAACCTCGGGGCACTGTGGGATGGTTCCAAGGAAGGCGTGCTCTGTGAACTCCCCGAAACTGCAGGCAAACCACTGTGTGAGAGTGAACAGGATTTTTTTCTGGGGAAAGGGTTCATAGCTTCACTAAGTAGAAGGATTAAGAGTAAGCAAGAGGCTCTTTCTTCAGTAGTGACTATGGAAGTGGGAGTAACAGGAAAACCCAGAAGCCTGCTGGATTCAGTAAGCCGTCCCCTTTGTATCTGTCCTGGACCTTGTAGAAGCCAACATTTATTGAGTATTCACTATGTGTCAGGTACTGTTCCAAGTACTTTATACATACTAGCTCATCTAAGCTTCACTACAACCCCATGAGGCAACCCCTTTTATTATCCTCTTTTTATACAGGAGGAAAGCAAGGTACAGAGACATCAAGTAAAACAGCCAGCAAATGGAACACAGTACTAACCCTGGCAGTCAGCACTATTAACTGTTTTGCTATACTAGCGATAGCACCTAGTAAACTACACTGCAATTTTCTGATTACCTGGCTGCCTCCTCTGCAAGAGTGAATGTTCCTTAATAACTGAGAACTATGCCCCTCTGTACCTCCAGCTCCCAGCATAGTACCTGGCACGTAGTACATAATCAAGAAATGGTAGGTGGAAGTGGATGTGGTAGAAACAGAAGATAATACAAAGCCAGAGTGGGCTGATAATCACTGAATCAGACTTGATCAGCATAATGTAATTTAATGAACTAGGCCATGGGTGAGACCAAGTTTCCTTCTGGAAAAGCTCAACAGGGGCTAGCTCTCTTGGTTTACATAGAATGAATCCAGAATGATATGGAAAAGACTAGTCTGGAATAAGACCCAGCCTTCCTGACAACTTTAGAGGGATCCTGCTGACAGGTATGGACCTTTCAAGCCAAACTTCATCTAAATTATACCCATCATTACATCAGGACTGATGCAACCACTGAGGGCAAGGAGACAACTAGCTCCCAGGCAGCATCTACCCTGGTGCCTTCCCTTCCAGGAAAAGAATGTGAAGGATAAAGTTATCTTGGCATCTCCTACCCAGCAGCAGTGCTAAGGGGTGGTGAAATGTGAGGGTGAGCATTCGGACCCCTTCATAATATCCATAAACCCCTAGCCAAATCTATCTCCCATTTAAAAAGTAATATTCTTTTAAAAAGATAATTGACATTTTGTCTTATATAAATCAACAACAGCATCTATAAAAAACTTTGCTATTTTTATGATTTAAAATAGAAAATTTATGGTAAAACAAACAAACATATGCTTGCCTATAAACTCATCTTCACAACAAGTCCTCTAAGCACCCACCCTGGCCCTGGCCACGATAGAAATTCTAGAACTGTAGCAGCTTCTCACCCTCCCCTCCCAAGATGGTATTTCTGACCTGTCCGCGCAGGAGTTGTACTTGACCATGCTCAGCATGGCTGCCATGATGAAGAACATCAGGATGGGGTCAAGGAGAATGTACTGGGACAGGGTGAGGCATCCTGTGTCTGAAAAACATAAGCTCACTTGTTAAAAAGAGGAATCAGAGATGGAGTCCCCTGAAAACCAAACACCCAGCTATAAGAAATAGTCCCCCTTGTGCTTAATTGCATGTGAGCCTTTGGGCTGAGAAAACTAGATGGGCCACTGAGTCACCAGGGGGCAAAAGGCAACAACTTTAAGGTACACCAAAGCCCAATGGTGAGAAAGTGTTTTACACCAGCTCCAGGCCCTTGAGAGGACCTGGAGAGGACCATGTCATACACTCAGACAGAGCAGTTCTGAGATGGGCTCTTCCTCATTTCCACTATCAAAAAGGGAGTTCTGCAACCCTGCTGATGTAGCCCTAAACTACCTATCCTGATAGAGTCTTACCATTTTACATGAAGTCTCTGTTGGAGGCTTGATCCTTTGCCTCACTCAGGTCTCTGCTCAAGGCTACTTCCTTCCTCAAGCAGTATCACTCCACACTGCTCTACCCCTTATCCTGCTTTATTTTTGATGTTGTACTTATTGACATTATATTATAGATTTATTAATTTTCTTGCTTATTCACTGTCTGCCTCACCACTAGCAGATGAGCTCCATGATAGTCGAGTGTCTACATCAGTGTGCTCTTTGAGGCCAAGAAAATTGCCCTGGCACAGAATAAGTGCTCAATAAATAATTGTTGAATTTTAAATGAATAAATGACTGAATAAATGAATAACTGAAGGGGGAAAGATACAAGGAAAAACCCACCAGTCCTCTACAGGGAGGCCGTATAGTCTTGCAACATATCTGTCAAAACAAAAACAAAGCCACCCCTAAAATACCCACTAAATTGGTCTGGACTTCTTTAATTGTTAAGCTCCATGAGGTCATGAATGCACTTTCATAAGAAAAGAGTCAGCAACAGGAGCAACTTCTATGGTCAACTCTCATTTATCCATTTAAGGATTATTCACAACAAATATTTAAGTTCCCATTTTGCTATCCCCTGCCACCCAGCAACTTTTGGGTTATTTGCCCTTCCATTTAGTTAATTAGTTTAAGGGATACAAACTAATCTTAGCATTAGCCTAAGAGAAGCAGAATTAGAATTGTAAACCTTCAAATACACACACACACAAATGTATCTTATTATGCATTCTAAACTCAAATGTGGATAATTTGGAGAAGGGTCTGAAAAACAATACGACACTAATAATATGAAGACTTATTGTGTACAAGTATTTACATATGAAAGTATTATCAGTGAACAACATGAGATTTGTAGTACATTTTACCTGATTCTAAAGTTAAGAACTGGATCCACAGATAGGCTTTAGAGTACACTGATTTCCAGTGACATTTAGAGTATGGCAGTCAATTTCCCAGGAAACATGGTAAAAGACAACTTACCAAAGATGAGGAGGGCAGCGGTAACCAGGGCTGCTGGGAAGGACTTGGACAGCTCCAATACAGTGAGGTAGGCAAAAGGGATTAGCCAGGAACCCAGGAATGCACAGAACTGGAGTAGGAAAAGAGAAGCCATCAGAATAATACTTGACTTGGTACAAAGTAATGCTTAAGCTGGAGGACCCTGATGAAGGTATAATTTTGGCTACCTAAAATGACCTGGAATAAAATAACAAAGAGGGGGCATAGCAGTGAAGAGGTAAATCAGGCAGAATATATGTTTCCACTCAGCACCAACTTGTATACTGACACAAAATCAGCAAAGTTCAACAGCCATTGTCAATGTATAATGCCAGAAGGTGTGGGCAGGACAACAAGTGGTTTTAAGCGGGAGACTCTGGGGTCAGCGTGCCTCATTATGCAAGCAGTGACCTGAGAAAGTCACATCTCTGTATCTCAGTCTCCCCATCTGTTCAATGTGAAAAATAAAGAGTTCCTACTTCATAGGGTTTACGCTGAAGATTAAATGTGATAAAGCTTTATTAGCACACAGAAAGCATTCAATAAAGGTTAGCTTCTATTACAAAGCTCTGGGTATAAGTTGAGAAAGACCTCTCTCTGAAGGTGCCTCAATTCTAATGTTATTTCTGCAATTTCTCTCCTGACTCTTTTCTTCAATCACATCAGAAAGCTACTCTTTAACCTATGGGAAATATTTTGATTTTGGAAAAACTATTGCTTGACACTTTAGCATCTAGAGGGTTATCTGTGTTTTTTTAATTTTGTTTTTTTTTAATCACCAGCCCTTTCTCCATCCACCCCTACACTGCCCATCAAAAGAAATAGACAAGGCCAGGGGAATGGGAAATTCTCACATTTGGGCTGCCATTTCTTGTTAAACAGAAAACAGTGTGTCCTAGTATGAAAGTGAATAAGGCTGTTATATTTGGCCTTTTGATTTCCATAACAAGTCCACAGTGAGTTCAGCCTATATCCAATTATGTATGCTAGGTGGTGTTCAACAGTCATTAGGAAGACAAAGAATCATTTAAGAATGTGAATTTGAGATTAGGGAACACTCTTTATATAATATGGCAAGATATTACTATGCAAATCATCAAATGATTAGCCCAAATAAGCACACAATCATTTATCTAAAACACTTGGACTTTTTTTTTTTTTTTAGGAGGTACCAGGTATCAAACCTGACACCTTGTGCATGGGAAGCAGGCACTCAACCACTTGAGCTACATCCACTCCCCTGGACATTCTTAAGGTAAGGGGCTTTGCAAATGTAAACTGCTTGAGAGTTTCATGTTCTGCAAAGGTCAATTTCTGCAGGTTTCATTTATCTATAGGAATGGGCTCCCAGAGATTTGGGACTTTAGGCCCTGCCATGCTCCATCAAGCCTGGTGCTGGGAGTAAGACACGAAGCATCCCTTAAAGTAAGCTAGAAAACTCCCTAAATCCTTGATGGGGAAAGAAGAAAGAACCTGGTGGCAGAGGTGTAAGGAAGGTTTAATCTTAAGAAAGGGCCCTCAGAGAAAGGCAACACTCCAGTAGCTGTGGCCACAGAGAAGAAGAATATGTAGTTTGCCAGTATGCTGAGGTCAGTGTCGTGGCTACAGAAGACTCCTGACTGCCTGGTCCCAGGTTGGACTCCAGCCTGAGGTCTCATGCCTTATGTGGCGGAGTAACAGGTGACAGCATGTGCTTGCTCCTATGTGTTTAATGCCTGTATTATCTGTGACCTCTGCCCTACCCCAGTTCAGAATCTCTACACCACAGGGTGTGGGTCCCATCATCCTTCCCCCACCACCAAAAAGTCCCATTTCCTACAGCTGCCACCACTTCAGGGCTTCTAACTGCAAACTTCTGACTGAGTGGGGCCCCAGGGTTCAGTCAGTCTATATCAAGTCAGGGAGTCTTACTCCTCTCATTCCAATGTATCTGTGATGCTCATATTTGTCCCCAGGCTTCTGGAACAAAAATGTACCATCATATCCACTCAGGTAGCCAGCAAGACCTATCAGCATCTGAGGAGAGAAAAACAAACAAACAAACAAAAAAAATGAGAGACTTTTGGGAGAAGATTTCTCTGTCCTCTGAACTTCCCTCCAGTTGTTCCCATAGATTTTGGCTTCCCTTGAGAATAGTCCATAAAATGAGTTGCCAATGGGACATTGTCTCCTGCAGCTGCTGGAAAGCAAAGAATCTTTTGTCTACAGAGCTCATTGCTTGAAACAAATCCTCTCTTGTGCTATGGCCAAGTTCTTGAACACTTAGGAAGAGGGGGAAAAAAAACCAATTCAAAGGGGAGGGCCAATGAGGGGCTCCCTCATTTGGCTTTCTTTCATTTGTTGTGAATTAAAATATGATAATTTTGGGGGAGAACATGGGTAGAGGCTGATGCAGGCTCCAACCCATGGGCCTCAACAGGTCCATTCCTGGGAGATTGGTCCACTGAAAGGAAAAACAGGTTCCAAGTCAGAATGAGGAGGGAGAAAAGTGGCCAAGAAGCTGCATACCAGGAATAGAGAGAAGGGAAGAAAAGAAGAAAGAGGAATGCAAAGATGCATGCATTTCCCCAGAGCGGAAAAAGAAGAAAAGTTCCAATGGAAAAAGTGCCAAAAGACTGGAGGAGACAGGCTTAGAAATATTAGAATATATTTCTATATTCTAATATATTAGAAATATATTAAATATTGCTAATATTTCAAAGGAAGGCAATCTTGGCAACTCCCAAACCAGAACAAATCAACTATAAACTGATACTGTTCAAAATTTTCAAAAGGATCAGCCTCTCCATTACTATCTTTCCTTGGCCATCATCATTGTAAAATTCTCCTTTCCACACAGGCAATCAGAAGCAGCATAAAATCTGTCAGCAAATAGCAACGATTTATGACAGCCCTAGGCTACTTCAACCTGATCCCTGGGCTCCAGTCAGGCTGCATGGAAGGACAGAATATACTGGCAGTGTGTGAAAAAGCCCCTCCTGGCAGCACTGCCCAAGGGAGCTTGGATTTGGACCACCAGCCAGCTCACTTTTTTAGTCCTAAACAGAGCCACTCTGTATAGGTTAAAGTCTAGAAGTGTTATAAAGCCTTGTACTAGAAAAAAAAAAAGAAAGAAAGAAAGAAAGAAAAAGAAAAAGGAATCCTAAGATACAGAAGTCAATTTAATTTAATATAACTAATTTAACATAAAGTAAAAAAACGGTATTGGAAAGACAGGGCCATCCAAATACCAACATGAAGTAAAACTGACAGGGTGGCAATCAAACTGCCCCTTCCCACCTGGGAACTCGGAGGACCGGCACACCTGCTGCTGATCATAAACCACCAGGCTGTTTAGCTACCTGGTGGAGTGAAGAAAAGCACAGATGGTTTGAATCGAAACACCCCACATACCACTTATCTGATCTTGGACAACACTTAATATCTATGACCCACAGGTAATAAAGCCTTCCTGCAGGGGGTTGTAAGGATTAGAGGTGAGCTATAAGTAAAACACCTTGAGCTTGTGCCAAATGCTTAGCAGGCAGTCGACTTCAATTCCCTCTCAATTTCCCTAAGGTTACAAGTAGCCCTGAGCTAATTTCCTAACTAAACAACTCATTCAAATCTATTAGAAACAGATACTCTATTAGAAAAAATAGGCAAATTCATAGAAAACAAAATACAAATGGCAAATAAACATCCAAAAAATGTTCAACCTAACTCATAAAGACATGCAAATGAAAACAGTGATATACTATTTTTCACTCTCAAATTGGCAAAATTTTTAAAGTATGAGCATACCAGTTGAGGTAACAAGCACCCTCATACATTGTTGGTAGGAGTATATATTGTTACAATACTTTTGCAGGAAAACTTGGCAATATTTAACACAATTTTAAATATACATACCCTTTGACTTTTCCAGTTCAGGGGCTGGAAATCTATCAGATACACCTGCACAACTACGCAAGGATATATGTCCAAAGATGTTAACTGCAACATTTTTATAATGGCTAAGAACTGAAAATAATATAGATGCCCAATTGAAGAGGGGCATAATTTATGGCACATCTGTACAATGGAAACATATATAGCTGTTAAGAAGAATGAAGTACATGTAAATGTGCTGATACAGAAATATGTTAAGGTATATGATGTTTAAAATACAAGTTACTAAACAATTTCATTGTGATCCCATTTGTGTTTTCAAAAAGGACTGTGTGTGTACATATATACACATGTATGTGTATGTATTAATACACATGGGTATGTGTTCATGTGTAGTTATAAAACACACATATATGGACAAAGAAATTTCTGAGCGGATATATTAGAAACTGTTACCAAAGGTGACCATGTTGACCTCTGGGGAATAGAAATGTTGAGAAAGGAGGCTTTTGACCTTTTAAATCTTTCTGGGCTGATCAGTTTTTACTGTCTGCAGGTATTTTTATTAGGAAAAAAAAATACCTACTTGACTGATGTCCCAGGTGCCCAGGGCTGGGAGTCAGTGTGAAGTCACAGGTATAAGCCCAATAGAGGAGGAGGGCACTTCCTCCATGCCACCTCAAGGGGTGATTTGATTCTTTGGCCTGGTCTCAGAATTTATGGAAGCTATTTTGCTCTCTCACAGGTTTCCAACTTGCTCATCACTCTCTTTCAACCAGGTAGAGCACAGGGCCATCGGGAGATAAATTAGAGGCACAGGTGGACCTCATTCCCTGGAGACAGTCTTAGAAGAAGCCTCACATTTCTCTCTTCACACAGGGGGCCAGATGTAAGGAAGGGAAGACTTAGGCAAATTAAACAAATCAATCAGTATTTTCTACATGTCCACACTATGCTGAGCAATGGGGAATCCAAAAAAGTACAGACACTCCCCAGCTGAAAGACTGGGCTGGGTTCCCAGGATAGCCCACTGTAGTTTATTTGCCATGTTCTGTTGCTTAGTTCTATGGTTGTAACAGATCTAGTCTGAGTACTAAAACAAGGCAAGTTCATGAGGCAGTGTGAGGCTAATGGTTAAAAAAGCAGGGTCTAAGCCAGTATGAACCTTGACTGCCACTGACTAGCTTTGTGCTCTACAGGACACTACTTATCCTCTCTGTGGTCTGAGTTTCCCTGTCTCTACAATGGAGATACAACAGTGCCTACTGGATTGTTCCAAGGATTTCATGACAGTGAATGTCAAGTGATGAGAACAGAGTAAGTATTCAATTGTTCTTATTTGTACTTTGTTGCATTGTTAAGGAAAGGACACTGGAAGAGGCATAACATTTTCTACTCCCTTCCTGGGCTCAGAGGCAATTTTACCATAGGCCACCTGTCCCAGCTCCCCCTCCACACCTCCCATCTGCAGGGGCCTTCTTCCTGGTTCCCACCCTATGCTCTTGTGCTTCCCTAAGCCTGTCATAGCTCCCCCACACCTGCCTAGCTCCCACCTTCTCCCCCAAGTACTCCCTGTTCCAGGATCACTTCCCCACTCCATCCCAGGTGAATTCCTGTCCCCTTGGTGCCTAAGATCTCAGTCTCCAGTTAGGAAGAAAGGTCTGAGTGAATGCCAGGGCTAATCCACTGGCCTTTTCAGAGATACTTGTTTTTTACAAGAGTAAAATGAATTCTGACTGGTGGAATTTCTAACTGAAAAACATGTGAGAGGAATCAATGTGTAGCAGAGAGTGGGGAGGGGGGAAAGGAGTGTTAACGCCACTGTAGGTAATCAGTTCCCCAAGTTACTTCTGCTTTATGCAATGTATTCCTTCCATTTCTTTTTTCTTTATTTAATCGAGATATAATTCACATAGCGTAAATTTCACCATTTTAATGTGTACAATTCAATGGTTTTTAGTATATTCACCAGGTTATGCAATAACACCATTAACTCCAGAATATTTTCATCACCCCCAAAAGAAACCCCATTCCCATTGACAGTCGCTCCCCATTCCTCCTTTCCCCCAGCCACTAATCTGCTGTATGTCGATGGATTCCCCTATTCTGGATATTTCCTATAAGTGGAATCATACAATGTGCAGCCTTTTGAATATGGTTTATTTCACTTAGCATAATGTTTTTAAGGTTTATCCATGTTGCAAAATGCATCAGTTGTTTATTCCTCTTTATGACTACAGTATTATGAAAAACTTGGTTGGTCTTTGTCCTTAGTTTCTGGGGTAAGCAACCTCTGAATCTCTGGAATTTCCTGTAATAGGAATATCTTTTGCTCTTCCGGGTAGGCCCAAGACCATACCTGATAGTTCATATGCTAATGAGTAAACAGAGAGAGGCTAACCACACCTGCAGTCTTAGGGTAGGACTGGGCCCACCAGAAAGACCAACCATGAGATTAGGGGTTGAGTTTGAGCCATGACATTTCAGCCCATCTCCCAGATCTCTGGGAGGAGAGGGGGGCTGCAGATTGAGCACAACCACATAGGCATTGAGTCCATCAATCATACCTACATAATGAGACCCCATATAAACCTGGGACACTTGAAGCTCCAGTGAGCTTCCACGATTGAGAAAATACATCCCTGCCATGCTGGGAGGGTGGCCCGTTCTGACTCTACATGGAGACCCTCCCAGATCTTGCCCTATACATCTCTTCTTCTGGC
>PVKH010024052.1:0-13717 GCA_004027955.1 Chaetophractus vellerosus
CTTTTGTGGGTGGTAATTTGGAGGAGTAAAGAGCTTAGGATGATAGAAAGGGCTGTCAGGGAGAATCAGGACATGATGAGTGTGGGGACCCAGGGCCCCTCCCTTAAGTCCTCAGTGCGTAGCTACCTGCATGATCTACACATAAGTTAAAGATTAGCAACCCTCCTAAGAGGGGAGAGAATGTGTAGATATTATCGTCAACTATAATCTTCCCAAAGCAGTAAATGTCCTTGTAAATATCCTTCCTGCCAGCATAGTGAAAACATCACCAGTCCCTGTGGGTACACTTCATGTGACCCTGTAGGAACTATGTTCTCATACCCTATGGAATGTCCTTGTTCTGAAACTCCTTATATCACTCCTTATTTCCCTGTGTCTTTGCGGAGTGCTATGTTCACTCTCTGAACTACTGCCATCAGAGATTCTCTCCTGTCTGTAAGTCCCAATAAAGCTTATGCCTGACTAAGTACCAGGTACATTCTTTGGTCTTGCAGCCACACCACCTCGTGCCCTTCAGGAGTTCGGCTGTAATGGTGAGAGTTCCTGTTAGAGAAGCAGCTTCCAGGTGAATGGCTTAGGAGTTACATGAGACTGGCTTCCCTTTCCCCAGAAAGATACTAAGGAAGGTAACTGTTGGTGATTGTCCTTGGGGGCTGCGATGGTAGTTGGGATTAAAGATGACACCTGGATCCCCTACCACCACAAAGGTTCTCTTTTATCTTGCATATTACAATGTGTTTATTTGGGTAGAAGAAGGTAAAGTACTGAAGAAAAAAGTGCTAGGCATTATTTAACTTCCCCAGGGCTGCCATAACAAAGTACCACGAACTGCATGGCTGAAAACAAGAGCAATTTATTGTTTCACAGTTTTGGAGGATAGAAGTCCAAAATCAAGGTGTCAGCAGAGCCATGCTTTCTCTGAAGAGTGGAGTTCTCGTAATCTGGTGATGGCATAACTCATTCTGCACCACTGTCACATGGCCATCTTCTGTTTGCCTGTGTCCAGTTCTCCCCTTCTGGTATAAGGAAACCAGTTGATATATTGAATTAGAACCCACCCTAATCTAGTTTGTCTCATCTTCAAAGATTCTATTTCCAAGTAGGATAACATTCATGGGACATGAACTTATCACTTAACATATCTTTTTCAAGGACACAATTCAATCTATAATAGGCATTTAATAGAAACAGTAAAGGTAAGTGAATGGAGAGAAAATGTAAGAAGCAAACTTGAGGTGAAATTGGTAAGGATAAAACTAGTAAATACAACCATTCCATGAACACACTTAATAAGTTTTCAATTATTTTAAATGTACCATAGTAATTTTATAAGGAGGACATAAAAATGAACAGATTTTAAGCTAAAGTTTATAGATATATTAAGAAATAAAGAATATTGAAGAAAATAGGTTTTGTCTTTTTTAAAGTCTAAACTGTGACATAAGGAAATCTCATAGCTCAGTCAGCTGGAAGGCAGTTAATAGAGTGTCCAGGCGTTTCTTAATTGGAAATTTCTTTTTCTCAGTCGAAAAAGAAACTTTCCATCTGTTCCAGCATCTGCTTACTGTGGTTCAAAAGTTTCCCCAATTTAACAAGTAGGTGTGACAATTTTGACATCTGGAAATTTTTATAAGAATGAAAGCCACACACAAAAAAGAAGTGAGATGATTGGAAATTGGTTTTATATGTACACAACATTAAAATAGTTGATCTCATAGTAATTTTGTACCTCTTTAAAAAAAGAAGCTTTGAAATGATGTAATGTTGGAATTGTGCTTTTTTCCCCCTAACTCATTTATTATGAGAAGAGCAGAAAAAGGTTTGCCTATTTGCTAGCCATAGTAGGGTTTAGGAAATGTGACTTCCAGGTATGTTTGTAGGGTTAAATCCCCTGTGTCACTTAGGGAAAGTTGCTTCATTTCTCTTTGACTCAATTTGTCCATTGGTAAAATGGAATTTTATATATCTGCCTATCCCAAAAACCCTGGAAGGTTTAGGAAGAACATATACTAGAAACAAAGAATAAGAGAGCCTTTTAGCTCTTGTGCTGATTTGAGTCTTTTGTGGACCCCAGAAAATCCTGTTCTTAAAGCTAAACCATTCCTGTGCATGTAAACCTATTGTAGATGGTGCCTTTTGATTAGATTCAGTTAAGGAACCTTCCTTTTGATTAGATCTCTTCAGTAGGGCATGACCCAGGGTGGGTCTTAATCCTCTTACTGGAGTCTTTTATAAACAGAGGAATCCAGAAGCTGAAGGCAATGAGACCTGTTTGATAAGGCAGAGACCGAGACCAGAAGACACCGTCATTGTGCCCTGCCACATGAGAGGAATCTAGGGCCACCAGCATCCAGTCCTCAGGAAGAAAAGCATCACCTGATGATGTCTTACTCTGGACACGTTCACAGCCCCAGAACTGTATGCATTTAACATAATGAATTCCCATTGTAAAGGTCAACCCATTTCTGGTATATTGCTCCCAGCAGCTTATAGAAAACTAAAACAGCTGTTTAGTGTCCGTATTTTGTTGACTTGACAGAATCTCAGTATTTGCTATTCTCTCCCTCCCTCTCTCTCTCTATATATAGATATTTCTATAAATGCAAAAATTTTAGGATATTAATGGAGTCAAAGTAGAGAAAAAAAATCACATCTATTATCAGTAAAGTCATGAACAGATGCGCAAATGCAGTTTAATTAGGAAAACACAAATTAAGACCACAATGAGATGCCATTTTTATACACAATAGACTAGCAAAAATTAAGAATTCTAAAAAAATCAAGTGTTGGTGAGGATGTGGATCAACTGGATTTTTTATACTTGCCTGGTAGAAATGTAAATGCGTTCAACTAATTTAGAAAACTATGGCATTATCTTGTAAATTAGAAAATTTGTATACCCTTTGACTCAGGAATTCTACTCCCTTATGCATATACCATCAAGTAGGAAGCATATACATGTTTATAATAACCTCGTACTGGAAATAACCCAAATGAAGTTCAATGAATCAATGATGATAGTATGTCATGAACCAAGAATAATTACTATGCAACTGCTGGCCATCCAAGATAAAAGGCTAAATAAAATAAGAGGGAGCAAGAGCATCTAACACAGCATAGCCCTAACACATAAAAATGTATGTAATAATTTGTTGAATAGATGAATGATAAAAGTTATTCATTTCTGGATACTATGTGACTCTTTAGCTATTGATGTCTTTTCTAACATTTCCCTTTGAGTCAAAAAACAAAGACTCCATTTCCAAGTATTTTCTCATTAATTAATGATTCTATAATATATTCACTTATATTTTGCTTTGTAAATGGTACTAAAAATTTTTCATTCTGCTCATTTTGTGGCTAGAATCAGTTTATAAGCTTCTGCAAGGCAAGGACCTTGTTTACAATTTCCTTCCTTTCTTCTTACAGAACTACATAGCATGGGTAGTCAGTAACTGCTTAGGACTTTGTGGTGAAACAAAAATACATTTGAATTTTACTCTAAGAAAATTCTATTTTGGAAAGAAATTATGGTCAAAAGGTAAAGTTTTTCCTCCAGGTTAAATACTCAATGACTTCATGTAGGTATTTTAAAGAAAAGTTTAATATCTAAATAGTCAAGTTGTGGCAATTATCTTTGCATGTAGGAATATCTTCGATACAAATACAAGGATATTGCTCACATAGTAATGTTAGGATGTAATGGAATTCTTAGCACACAGGGCATCGATGATAGAAAAACACTGTAAGCTGATAGATATCCAATTAAAAACATGCTAACCAATGTGCTATCTCATTATCTTGCTGAGAAAAATGGAATTGAGAAAGTTGTTGATATTTCAGCTCTAAGAGGTTATTTTTATTGTTGTTTAATCAAGTACTAATCAGGAGAGATGCACTCTAAAATAGGAGAGCCAATTTATCTGACATCAAAACTACCAGTTAGCCTTAGATGATTATTCTTAGAACCAATTCTTATTTCCAATTAAACTACACTTCCTGTTGTTATAGTGGTTGCAATAGGCCCAAATTTAAACAGAAAAGAAAATGTGCTTCCCTACCCCTTCCCTTCTACCCAGTAATATATCACAAATTTAAACTTTCTGGTATACTAATTAGTTCAAATGTATCATAGGAAAACCTTTTGTTAGAAAGCAACAGAAATCCCAATCTAAAATAACTCAACCAGAAAGGAAGTTTATTGTTTCATTAATTGAACACACTCTGTCTGATTTGTCCAGGTTTATTGCTAGCTCTGCTTGCTCTGGGTTGGCTCCATTACCAGACAGGTTATTTAATAGTAGTTGCACATCTCATTCAACAAGAAAGGGAGCTTCTCTCCTCCAAAAGTGGATCAAAACCTTTGTTTTTATTGGCTGACATTGAGTCATGGACTTAAATCTGAACCATTCACTGTGTCCAGAGAAACAGAATTAGTTTAGGGCTGAGACACATACTTACTTCTAAAGACGTGAGGTGGGGGAGTCAGTTGCCTCCACATACATAGGCTGTGTCTAGGAAAGGTAGAAACCTGGACAAAATTTAGGGTACTGTTACCAAGGTAATTCTATACTACATGGTCTAATTATCCATTATATCATGACTTTCAAATCAGGTCCACATTTTTTCATACTTTTAATGATTATGAATTGTATATTTTCTCTGTGTAGAGGTATATGGGATACCTATTGGTGAAAGAAGCTGAAAGCGACTTATCTGCAAGGTGACCACAAGGGGTTAAGTTGGAGCAGATTTTCTTTATTCAGGCAGGAGTCATTTGAGGGTCCCCCCCTTACCATGTAAATGGAAGTAGGAACACATTGGCTCAAGAAAAGGTGTGAATATGAGGATATTTTGTAGGTTGATAAGCTTTGCTCCATGGGTCTTTTGCTAAGCAAACCTGGAGAAAATTCCAGTAAATTTGCATTAAGTGAAAGAAGAATTCTAGGAGGAAATAGAGTCTGATTCCATTCCATTTGAGTCCACCTTATCAGAATATCTGATAGGGTGAGATGATTTCAAATAAGGTCACCTGGGGACCCAAAGGAGCACTCAATTGCAAGAAGGAGGATACTTGCCTAGTGAATTCTAGGAAATCATGAAGGAGGATTCATTCTATAGTAGCTGGCAGTAAGAAGGGGAACTGCTTGAGGGAACAATGGCCTAGGCTTAGAGGGTAAAGGAAATACATAATTTTGGAAGCCTAAGCATGACACACCTCTGCAGCTTGGCATCATTAGAGAGGGCAAAGGGGCTCAAAGAAATATACTGGACTAGATCAGTTAAATGCAGTGAATTTGATGGCTGTCACAGAGGAAATGACAGTTGAATGTTGGGGACTTATATGAGACTGATCAAACATCTTGAGTTCCCTCCCTCCCTCACTCCCTTCCTTCTTATTCTCCGGCTAAAGATGAATAATTGAGAAACAGAGATGAACCCTTTGGACTAAATAGGCTTCCACAGTTTTTATAGGTTTCAAGAGGTAGCCTTTGGGCTTCCTTTTAAATCAATCCTGTGGGGTATTGAATGATTAATTTGAATATTTAAAAGGTTTATAAACTTAATTATCTCTCAAACTGGTGAAGCAAGTCACATTGATTTTACCTGATTAAATAAATAAATAAAAGCTGAAAAAGCCATTCCTAGGAGTTCTGTTTCTCCTTCTATTTTCCAGCCTCTGAACCTGATCAGAGATAAACAAAATTATCTTTTTTTAAAAAAAATGGCAACCAGACCATCAAATGTGGGCTTGGATGGTAATAACATATCTAAAGAAACAATGATACAATTGGAAGCAGGGAGGAGTAGTTGGTCAGCAGTCAAAACAGAGAAAAATTGGGGCCAGAGTGTCAAGCATTGCCACCTCCCACCCCTATAGAGGGAAGGCTGGCTCACAGACCTGTCAGACATCTTGGCAGGAATACCTCAGTTCTCAGTTAAGCTCCCTTAGCCAGATGCCATTAAACAATCAAATCAAATAATTAACTCTCTTCATTTTCAAATTCCATGCTCATGAAGCAAACTTCTAATTATAATTTGGCTTTCCCACTGGGAAAAAAATTCACCGAATAGAGAATATATTCAGCTGTAATCCTTGATGATGGCAACATCAAACTGAACTTTGAAAACACCTCTTTTAAAATTAATAGAAAAAAATACATTGGAAAATATAAAAGTACATGGAAACAACATCATTCTGATTCAGACTTAAATGGATGTTTGAAGACTGTCAGCTCTCTCAATAAAAGTTATAACAAAAATTTTGTTTGACTTTTTATTCTTTTTTGAGAGACCGACTATGTAAGGTGTTGGGGCTATAGCAATGAACACAATGGTCAGGCTCTCTCTCCTCATGGAGCTTTTGGACTACAGGAGGAAACTAGATTTAGTAATGGTAGTTAAATAACTAATTATAATTATTTAGTAACAATGATGAGAATAAGAAAAAAAAAGTGCTATTGAATCTTGGGTGAGTGGATGCCTAGCTAGTCTAATGAATCAGGGAATGCTTACTTGAAGAAATAACATAATAACATGTGACCTGGATATGAAGTTTGAGGAAGGAGGAAGACTTAATAGTGGCAGAGGGCAGAAGGGAAGAATTCTAGGTGGAATCAGTTGAGGTTCTTAGCTTGCAAACAATAGAAACCAATATGTTGACATCAGGAGATTAAAAACAAAGTAATGAAAGAATATCTGGCTTGCAATACAATCAATGGGGAAACCAGGGAACCAGGATTGAAAAACGAGAGAGAACCAAAAGAGGTAAGGCAATGGGAAATGCAGTTTAAAACAGGCAAGATAATTGTTTGCTTGGGATGCTGTCACAGCAGCTGAGCCCAATGGCATGTGCTGAGCTGTATATAATCTCTTAATACCACTATGCTTTTGTTTCACTTCTTCATATTTTAAAGTCCTGGCAGGAGCATCTGACTGGCTCAGTATGGAAGCCAGCCTCCAAAATGGTTATTCAGTGATGCTTGCCTCCTGGAATTCATGCCATTTGTGTAGTCCTTTCCCTCATTATTTTAGGGTTGGTCTGAGTGACCAATAGAATACAGCAGAAGTGATGGTATGTGACTTCTGAGGCTAGGTCGTAAAAGACTGTCATTTTTGCCTTCCTCTCTCTTGGATCACTTGCTCTGCAGGAAAGCCAGCCACCATGTTGTGAGTGTACTCAAGCATCTCTATGGAGAGGTCCACATAGCAAGGAACTGAGGCTGCTTGCCAACTGCCGATCACGTGAGTGAGCCATCTTGAAGGTGGATCCTCCAGTCTTAGTCAAGCTTTTGGATGACTATAGCCTTAGCTGATGTCTTAACTGTAATTTCATGAGACTCTGAACTAGAATGGCCCAGCTGAGCTCCTTCTGAATTCTTCTCCCACAGAAACTGTATGAGATAAAAAAATGTTTACTTTAATTTGAAGCTGCTAAGTTTTGGAGTAATTTGTTATGCAGTAATAGATAATGAATATACACACCAAAATTCCTATCTTCTAGGAGGAAGTCCTCTCATTTTACAGAAAAGGAAATTAGTTCAGAGAGGTTTTGTGATGGTTACTTTTATGTCTTACTTGGGTAGGCTATAGTGCCCAGTTGTTTGGTCAAACACTAGACTAAATGTTGCTGTGAAGGTATTTTGAGATTAAGTAAAGGAGACTATACTCGATAATATAGGTGGGAATCATCAAATCAGGCAAAGGCCTTAAGGGAAAAAATGCCAAATTTCTTGGAGAAGAAGAAATTCTACTTTAAGATTACAACATTGTTAGATTCCCATCTTTAATTTTTTTTCCAAAATCATATTATTTAACAATCACTTGTATTCTCTACTATGTGCTTTCACTGTTGTCATTTAATTCTCATAGCAGCCCTATGCAGTAGGCACTATTAGTATCCCATTTTGCAGATAATTTCCTTATCTGAGTTAATTTCTTTATCTGTAAAATGAGAGTACTTCTCTCCCTTCCTGGCATATTTGAATGGCATATGTGTATTAAATATCTATTGCTACATAACAAATTGCCCCAAAATTTAGCAGCTTAAAACAAAAGTAAGCATTGATTATCCTACACGCAAATAAGAAACCAGAGGCAAAGAGAAACTAAGTAACCTGCTCAAGGTCATTCAACTAGTAAGTGGCAAGTTGGGATCTGAACTCTCTAAATGAGTCCTCTATTCTTCATCTCAATTAATCTAAACTAAGAGATTCTACAAGTCACACTTTTCTTAAGAACTTTGTATCCTGTACATGTTTTTGTTAAAATGGTTCTAAAATATGTTTAAAAAGAAGTTTTGTTAAATTATCTTGGTCTCCATTGGACCTCATTAACTAAAAGACCTAATTTCAATTTCCTGGACTATTTGAAATTTTCACTTTTAGTCTGAATGTTTGCCTGAGATGCATTGAGCTGTAAGTAATCTCTGTCACCATGTTCTTGTTTCAGCCTCTCAGGCTTTCAAATTCCAGCAGGAGAATCTGATTGACCAAACCTCCTTCTTCGTGTACCAATTCCAATCTGCCAGCTAAGTGCATTCCTTAGCTGTGTGGCAGGAAACTGTCAAGTAATGACTCGAATGGAAAGAAATCCCCAGTATGAAGACTTACCTTTTTTGTGTTGATGTAAACCAAAAAATCCTCAGATTTTGCCTTGTACAGAGATACTCAGTGCTTTGTCAGTTCCATAGAACATATCCAATTTTACAATACAATCTTGAGCAATTGATATGTTATTAATAATGCTGTGCCCAGAAGGTAGGATTCCCATTGCACATAGCCCAGCAGAAATGTAATCAGAATCTCCAATAGATAGCTTAGTGTTCATGGTCAAAATTCCTTTCCCTGCCACTAACCTCGTTTCATTTTCCTTTCCCTTGCAGAGACCCTGAAAATCCCCTCTGTTTTCTTGAGCATTTCAAGTCTGTGCAAACTCTACCTAGTAAAACAAACACCCTATAGTCAAGTGGTTCAGCAACCATCTATTACCAACTCTAATTTTTACAGCTAACATTATGGGATAGAGCCTTGTGTAAGAAAATGGGGATTTGAGGATACTATTGATTAACTCGAGGCTGCCTACTTTGCTTTAAAGGCATTCAAAGTCAATGAAAAAGAAACATCCAAGCAAAAAATTATAAACCAAAGAGAATTCCTGTGGTAGTTAAAATATTTCTGTGAGCTGGATTTGGTTGATTTGGTGCTCCTTCAGTGTCCCACACTCTACCCTAAGTGGCATTTCAAAATATTCACGCATGAAATACAAGGCTCTTTTTTTTTTCCTCTTTTTTAAAATTTATTTTATTTTTTATTTTTTATATATCTCTATACATTTTTAGGATACATTGATTACATAAATGTTACACAGAGATTCCAGGAGTACCACCCCTCCCACAACCCCCTACAAGGCTCTTTCAGAGCAGGAATTCTAAGGCTAAGAAAATAGCAGCCTATAATGACACGGATCATTTTGAAATAGAGTGCTTGTTAAATACTTCAATTATTTCAGGACTTGTAGGTAGGAAATCACAAGAGTTTGATTTCAAACCGTATCTGAAAACCAACTCTCAATTTTATTTTATAATGAAAACGGGTGCCTTCATCTATATTTTGAACTTAGTTTGCCCTGTGGCATTGGGGAGAAACTCAGTTTTCTGCTCTAGGACTTTGGGTGAGGATCTGACCCAGTCATGGGATTAAATTAAAAGCAGACATATAAGGGCAGTGTGGTAGCGATCTGGCATTGTGGCAATTTTCTACTTTTGCTAATTAGAACACTACCCTTGTTCGAGTCACTTTGGGGCCCAAATATATCTATCTCACATTTATGTGTAACAAAGCAACCAAATCTTGTTGGGAAAGGGTTCAAACAATCGTGTTCTTTTTTTCTCAAGTATTAAGATTTCAGGCAGGGATTTTGTAGCATCTCTATGTGTGGTGTTTTCAGAGAATTCTATAACTGAATAGATTATTAATGCACTTAGAGCTAAACATTGATGTGTAATGAACAATCTGCTAAATGTTAATACAATTTATCCTTTTTAAATTTTATAAACACGACATATTGCATGCACTTAGTGCTAATCTATTTTAGACATTCATTTGGTTTGACCTGTGACCATAATATATTATGTTCCATGAGATATTTATCTTGTCATTTGGAAACACGATTACAATTAATGTGACACACATGACTTTAAATTACTACTTCAACTAGAGATGTGAGTAATGAATTAGGCACAGCTTTGAACCCTCTGCTTATAATTTAAATTACCAGCCTTTAGCTGATGCCTGATTGTGATCTATTAAATAAACCTTAGGATCAAAGAGACACATACTGTTTTTGATATTAGACCTATCATTGATATTTTCCCATTTAATTTACCGAACACTAGGATAATGTATCCAAATTCATGTGATAAAAACAAGCACATGAGAGAGAATTCATATATTTATGTTAATAATAGGGTAAAATTGAAGCCAGAGTCCATGTAAACTAGATGCACAAAAATGTTACCTTTTTTTCCTGCACTCCACTTTTAAGGAGGAAAAAATATGGTATTGGAAAAAGTGAGCTCACACCAAGGTTTTAGTCCAAAAGCACATTTCAGGACAGCACCTTGTAAGAAAAAGCCCAATTTATTGTGTTTCCCACACCTCCTCTCAACATTGACTTTGCTAGACTTTAAGTTCTGGGAAGGCACATAATAGACACACAATAGATGTTTGTTGAATGATATTTTTGATAATTAATGATAACCATAAAATAGATTCCTGCAAATCCTGAATAATGACGGCTTAAATTGTGGTTGCTATCCTCTATTTGCCATGACTGGATGGACAATGCTACATTATCTATTATGAGGTTTTACTGTGTGCTGCACAGTACGAAAGCATATTAAATGCATAAACTCATCTTTTATGTATTAACTCATACACATGATTTAAAATATATATTTATATGTAACATATACTTAATATTATATACTACATATATAATATATTATTAATATGAGGTTCTTAAGAGCATTATATTTTAAATCTCTTTAGAGATTTACCTGGGAAAATGCAATTCCCATAGTTGTAACTCAGTAAAGACGTGTTGAATGAAAATTAGAGTCTTCTTTTTCAACATTCATATTTTATTTCATGGTGCACTAGAAGGCCAATAGCACGATGGCACTAGTAGAACTACAAATAACCCAAACCAATGGCAAATATAGCAATAATTTGAGAAACACCACTTTCCCTCTAACTTATTTAAATGCTGTAGATTTGCTGGATTCAATCCATCAATAATTTAAATACCTGGTACTATGCCGGGGTAGGAGATAAATAAACTTCAACATGTTTATAGTCTAACTGAAGAACCTAGACTCACATATATGAACATATGAATTATTAAATACTGAATCCTATGGTATATGAGTTCAGAAAAAAATGTATCAGAAAAGGTAAAAAAAAAAAAAAAAAAAAACGAATAGTTAGGAACAAAGGATATTGAGTCAGACAGGTGGGGTTTGAATCTGAATTTTTCTATTTTTTTTTAGCTGTGTATCTGGAGACAAGTTACCTAACAGATCTGAGCTGTTCATCTAAAATGGGGCCATTACTTCCCATATGGAGTTGTGACAGTCAAATAATGCCATATATGTTGTAAGGACATTGCCTTATACAAGGTAAACAACCAAGTGGATTAATCAAAAAAGGCCCCAAGATGAAGTGGTATTTTAGATGGACCTTAGAGGATTAGGTTTGGGGGAAAAGAGGGAGGCAAGGGCAGAGCAGGCAGGTGAAGAGCATAGCAGTAGAAGGCAAGCTAGAGAATTGCACGCATGAGCAGAAGTGAGGGAGTCTGTTAGACCAGAGTGGAAGTAGAAAGTTGACAGCAGTGGGAAGTTAAATTTGTAAAGTAAAGTGGGTTCAGAAATTCGTGATACTTGACGACATGCCACGGGTGTTTGGACTGGAAATGACTTATAGAGTGGATTGTCCTCAATTTCTCCATTCTCTGTAGCACTCTGAACTTTAGGTCTTGAACTGCACATACTTGGAACTGGAGCACTCTTTTTTTAGTTTTCTTAAATTATAGAAGTTGCAGGTTTACAGAAAATTCATGTGAAAAATGCAGTGTTCCTATATACACCCCTATTGCTGGCACTTTGCATTAGTGTGGTACCTTTGTTAAAACTGATGTGAGTTATAAAATTGTACTATTAATTGTACTATAGTCCATAGTTTACATTAGGAATATTTTTCACCATATACTACCTTATTATTAACACCTTGCATTAGTGTGGTACATTTGTTATAATTCATGAAAGGACATTTTTATACTTGTACTATTAACTATAGTCCATCATTTACAACAGAGTTCATTGTGTTATATAGTCCTATATTTTATTTTTTATTCTAATAACATATGTACAACCTAAACTTTCCCCTTTTAACCACTTTCATATATATAATTTCAGTGCTGTTAATTACACTCACAATATTGTGCTACCATCACCACCACTCATTTCTAAAATTTTACAATCAACCCAAATGGAAATTCTGTACAAATTAAGCATTAACTCCCCATTCTCAACCCCCAACCCAGTACCTGGTAAGCTGTATTCTAGATTCTGTGTTTGCTTTTTCTAATTATTTCATATCAGTGAGATCATACAATATTTGCTCTCTTGTGTCTGGCTTATTTCACTTAGCATAATGTCTTCAAGGTTCATCTATGTTGCCTTTGTTGCATGTATGAGGACTCCAGTCCTTTTAGTGGCTTAATAATATTCCATTGTTTGTATATATCTCATTTTGTGTATCCTTTTCTGGGTTGATGGACACTTGGGTTGATTCCATCTTTTGGCAATTGTGAATAAAATCACTATGAACATCAGTGTGCAAATATCTGTTCAAGGGTTTGCTTTCAATTCTTTGAGGATATATACCTAGTAGAGGGATTGCCAGGTCATATAGTAATTCTATACTTAGCTTTCTGAGGATTTGCCAAACTTTTCCACAGAGGTTGCACCATTTTACATTCCAACCAGCAATAAGTAAGTGTTCTTATTTCTCCACATCCTCTGCAACACTTGTAATTTTCTGTTTTTGTAATAGTAGCCATTCTAGCTGGTGTGAAATGGTATCTCATTGTGGCTTTGATTTGCATTTCCCTGAAAGCTAGTGATGTTGAGCACGTTTTCATGTACTTTTTAGTCATTTATATATCCTTTTTCGGAGAAATGTCTGTTCAAGTCTTTTCCCATTTTTGAACTGGGTTGTTTGTATTTTTATTGTTGAGTTGTAGGATTTATTTATATATTCTAGATATTAAACCCTTATCAGATATGTGATTTCCAAATATTTTCTCCCATTGAGTAGGTTGTTTTCTTCACTTTTGTGATAAAATCCTTTGATGCACCAAAGTTTTTAATTTTGATAAGGTCCCATTTATCTATTCTTTTCTTTTGTTGCTTGTGCTTTGGGTACAAAGCCTAAGAAAACATTGCCTAATACAAGATTTTGAAGATGTTTCACTATATTCTCTTCTAGGAGTTTCATAGTTATGGTTCTTTGATTCATTTTGAGTTAATGTTGTATATGTTATAAAACTGGGGCACTCCATTCTTTTGCATATGGATATCCAATTTTCCCAGCACCATTTGTTGAAGAGACTATTCTTTTCCAATTGAGCAGACTTGACAGCCTTGTCAAAAATC
>PVKH010024053.1:0-13718 GCA_004027955.1 Chaetophractus vellerosus
CATTTTAAAAATAGGTTCCTTGTTTTTATTTTTGACATGTAGGATTTCTTTATGTATGCTGGATATTAGGCCCCTATCAGATATATGGTTACAAAATATTTTCTCCCATTCAATAGGCTGCTTTCTCACTTTCTTGACAAATTCTTTGAGGTACAAAAGTTTTAAATTATGAGGAGGTCCTATTTAGCTATTTTTTTCTTTCATTGCTCAAGCTTTGGGTGTAAACTTCATTAACTAATTTCCTAATAAAAGATCTTGTAGATGCTTCCCTACATTATCTTCCAAGTTCTTCATTGTCTTGGCTCTTATATTTAGATCTTTGATCCATCTCTCATTCTTTTTTATATGGATACACAGTTCTGCAAACACCATTTGTTGAAGAGGCCATTCTATCCCATTTGAGTTGGCTTGGTGGCCTTCTCAAATATCAGTTGGCTGTATATGCAAGGATCAATTTCAGAACACTCAGTTCAGTTCATTGGTCAGTATGTCTATCCCCATGTCAATAAAATGCAGTTTTGACCACTGTAGCTTTGTAGTATGTTTTAAGGACAGGAAGTCTGTTTCCTTTGACTTTGTTTTTCTTTTCCAATATGTCTTTGGCTCTCCAGGGCCCCTCGTCCTTCCAAATCAATTGTAGAGTTATCTTTTACAATTCAGTAAAAAAATAGTATGGTACTTTTTGGGGGATTGAGTTAAATCTGTAATTCAGTTTGGATAGGATAGACACTTAATGATGTTTAGTCTTCCTGTCCCTAAACAGGGAACATTCTTCCATTTATTTAGGTATTTATTGATTTACTTTATTTTTTTATAGTTTAATGTATTTTAATTTGATTTACTTTAAAAGTTTGTATTTCTTTGTACAACTCATTTACATTTTTAGTTAAATTTATTCCAAGGTGTTTGGTTATTTTAGTTGTTATTGTAAATGGTATTTTTTCTTGATTTCCTCCTCAGATTGCTCATTATTGTTGTGCAGAAATGTGACTGATTTTTCTGTATTAATGTTATAACCTGCCACTTTACTGAACTCATTTATAAGCTCTAGAAACTTTAGTGTAGCTCCTCAGGGATTTCAAGGTATAGGATCTTGCCATCTGTAAATAATGAAATTTTTACTTTGCCCTTTTCAATTTGGATGCATTTTATATATTTTTCTTGCCTAGGTCCTTGAACAAGTACCTCTGGCACAGTGTTAAACAAAAGAGGTGACAGTGGGCATCCTTGTCTCATTCTAAATTTAGAGCAAAAGAAGTGACAGTGGGCATCCTTGTCTCATTCTAAATTTAGAGGGAAATCTTTTGAGATTTCACCATTGAATATGCTGTTAGCTTTGTGTTTTTCATATATACCCTTTATCAGGTTGATGAAGTTTCCTTCTATTCCTATCTTTTGAAGTGCTTTTACTAGGAAATGTTGCTATATTTTGTCAAATGCTTTTTCTGCATCTACAGAGATGATCATGTGATTTTTTTCTTTCAATCTGTTTATATGGTATATTATATTGATTTTGTTATTTTGAATCATCCTTGCATAGGAAGGATGAAACCCACTTGGTCATGGTGTATAATTCATTTGTTGTATCATTGAATATAATTGGCAAGTGTTTTATTGAGGAATTTAGCCTCTAAACTCATTAGAGAAATTGGTCAGTAGTTTTTCTTTCTTGGGGCATCTTTGTTTGGCTTTGGTATTGGGGTGAGGTTGGCATAATAGAATGAATTAGGGAATATTACCTCCACTTGAATATTTAAGAAGAATTGTTGTTAATTCTTTCTGGAATGAGGTTTCAGGCTTCCTGAGTTCCTCTCTTCCTGGGGCTTGCCTTTCTCTGGGCTCAGCTGCTCTGCTATCTTCACAAGGCCAGCTGCAGACTATCAGGCAAATGGCTCTGCCTCTCTCCCTGCAACTTGATCCTCTCTTGGTTCAGCTGCTCTGCATTCTCCCATGTATTTACTTCTTTTGCTTGAGCTCAAATCTCTCATCTCTCTCCTTTACCATGTGTTTTCTCTGTGAGTCCTTGCCCTACTGATATGGCCCAATCAAGTCCTAATCACAATTTAATCAATTAAAGGTGATACATCTGACAGACCAGCTTACAAACATAATCTGATAACTATTTAGGAGGAAGTTGAAGGAAGGAGAGGAGATAGTGTTGTTAGAGACAATCACTAAACACAGAGGATGGAAAATCATGGATAAAGAAGACCAGCAAAGAAGAAAAAAGCTATCAGCACCTAATTTAAAAAACAAAAAAACAAAAAAGACACCAACAACAAGGAGAAGAGAGTAGAGGTAAGCACACAAGCATGCAATTAAATCTTAAGGAAAAACAGCATTCCTTTTGGGAACTTGTGGAGCCTCTCAGCTTGTGTTCATTAATTATTTGCCTTGCAGCCTTCTCTCTGCAGGCTCTGAGGCAGAATTTAGCAATTGAAGCACGTCAATGTTTCTCTTTAATTTTTGATGTAATAAGGGTCCTTTAAGAACTCCTCTTCTAGACCACCCCCTCCTGTGAGGGGACCCCAAATAGGCTCGTGGAGACTTATCTATTAATTCCCACTGCCTGACTCCCCTAGGGGAGCTGAGACTGTGTTACTCAGCAAGGAACTGTAAAATGTCTGTGACCACCATTTGCCAACCCTTGTGTCTGTGCCACCATTAAGCAGATTCGCCTCTCCCCTCAGCCCAGCACCACTTCCAGCCAGCTAATTCATTCCTGTACACTGCTAGGAGGTTCTGGCGACCAAACCCACAGAAAGGAAACCCCTCTCCACCCCGTCAGACCTTCCCACTCTTAGGGTTTATTCCCCTCCTCACAGGTCTACTGGTGAGGTTTTGGACTGCCCAGACCCCCTCCCTGAGACCGGGACCCTGCTGCCTGTGATTCCGGCTGGGAAGTAAAGAACTCACAACTTTATGCTGAACAGTCCAACTCACACTCCACTTTCCTCCATACTGATGCAGTTAATACTCCCATGTCCCAGACTCCCAGCACAGACCATGCTGTCAGGCTCCCATCCCCAGTCAGCCTTCCTCTGCTTCAGAGCTGGTTAGTGCACACCTAAACCAACACCACCTTGCTGCTTCCCATCATTTTATTTTAACTCTATTTGTGTCTTTGAATCTAAAGTGGGTCTCTTGTAATCAGTATGTTGCTAGATCTTGTAATTTCATCCAGTCTGATGATGTCTAACTTTGGCTGGGCTGTTTAGGCAATTCACATTCAATGGAGTTGTTGGCATTTCTAGATTTATATATCCCATATTAGTAGTTATTTTCTATGCCTCTTCTCTTCCTCTTGACTGTCTTCATTTGCTTGTTATTTATTTTACCATTTAAATTGATTTGTTTATTTTTTTCTTTTTTAAAATTTATTGAAGTATTTCACTCATACATGACCATACATAAACAATAAGGGTATAGTAATAGTTGTAAACTTACAAAAAAAGATGCATAACATCATACAGGGCTCTCATACCTCACTCTACCACCAATATTTTGAAATGTTGTAAAACATTATTAACTAATGATTAAAGAGCATCCTCAAAATATCACAACTAACAAAAGTACTTTCCCCCAACCCACCCTGTTATTATTTTTTATATCATTTATACATGAATATACATAAACAATAAGTGTATAGTAAAAGTTGTGTACTTACGAAGCAAACATCCATAACATCGTACACAGATCCCTTACATCAGCTCTCCACCAACACCTTGCATTCTCATGAGACATTTGTTACATATTATGAAAGAATATTGTTAAAATCTTACTACTAATTTTAGTCCTTATCTTACATTTGGTGTATTTTTCCCCCACCACACCCTATTATTATTTTTAAAATATATTTTTATAACAGAAGTTTTAAACTTACAAAACATTCATGCACATGTGCAGAATTCCCAAATAACAATCCTCTAAAAATACACCACACTGTGTTGGAACATTTGTTACAGATTATGAGATAATATCATTTGATTATTTCCAGCTCCACAGCATACATTTGGAACACTTTTTCCATATTCCTCCATAATCAACACAGTACATCATTGGCATAGATGCAAGAATTTTACGTTATTACTGTTAACCACACTCCATATATCACTCCAGTTGTATTTTTCCCATGCTTCTCCACACTCCCACCACCTGGAAATGCTGATGTAAATCTGCTCTAGCTCAAAGGACACTCTTGCATCTGTACCAGCAACCACCCTTCTCATTCACCTCTGGGTTTACTGTGCTATTCAGTCCATAGATTATTCTCTAGCTTTCTGTCATATGGCATTTAAATTCCTAGACTACCATTTTCAGGCACATTCCCATTTATAAACCCACTCTAACTCATTATAATGTGTTACCATCAACTCTGTACATTTCCACACTTTTACAGTAAAGCTAATTAAAACTTCTACATACATTAAATATCAGAAGTCCATCTCAGTCCTCCTCTTATCTCCTTTAAGAAGCCACTACCTACCACCAGGTCTTGAAGATATTTTCCTATATTTTTTTCTAGAAGCTTTATGATTCTTGCATTTATATTAAGGTTTCTGATTCATTTTGAGTTAATTTTTATATAGTGTGTGAGAAATAGGGGTCCTGTTTCTCTCTTTTGCTATGAATATCCAATTTTCTCGGCACCATTTGTTGAATGGACTGTTCTGCCCTAGCTGGGAGGATTTGAAAGGCTAGTCAAAACTCACTTGACCATAGATGTGAGGATCTGTTTTTTAACCATCCATTTGGTTCCATTGGTCTATGTTTCTGTCTTTATACCAGTACCATGCTGTTTTTACTACTGTAGCTAGGTAATATGACTTCAGGTCTGGAAATGAGAGTCTTCCAACTTTGTTTCTCATTTTAAAGATGATTTTGGCTATTCAAAACCCCTTACCCTTCCAAATAAATTTGATAATCATGTTTTCTATTTATTTAAAACATGCTGCTGGAATTTTTTTATGGGATTGCATTAAATCTGTACATCAATTTGAGTAGAATTGACATCTTAATGATATGTAGTCTTTCAACCCATGAGCATGGAATGTTCTTCCAATTATTTAGGTATTTTTAAAATTTCTTTTAACAATGAGTTGTAGTTTTCTGAATACAAGTACTTTACATTTTTGGTCAAGTTTATTCAGGAAATTTGGGTTTTATCTGGCATATTTAATTTTCACCACTCTTTTGACACTTTTAGTTTCTTTTATTGATATAATCTTCATTTCTATATTCTCTTCCAGGTCTCTCTCTGCTGTCTTTTCTTTTCAGGCTTTAGCACACCCTTTAGTATTTCTGGCAAACAGTTGTCTTGGTTACAAACTCTCTGTTCCTGTTTATCTGTGAATATTCTAAATTCACCCTCATTTTTGAAATACAATCTTGCCAGATATAAACTTCTTGTCTGGAAGCTTTTCTCTAGCAGTATCTTAAACATATCATACCACTATCTACTTGCCTCCATGGTTTCTGGTGGGAAATAAGCACTTAATCTTATTCAGTATCTCATACATTTTGTATTGCTTTTCTCTTGCTGCTCTCAGAATTCTCTTTGTCTTTGACACTGGACATTCTGATTAGTTTATGTCTTGGAGTTGGTCTATTTGGATTTATTTGAATGGGGGTATGTTGTGCTTCTTAGACATGGATATCTATGTCCTTTAATATGGTTGGGAAATTTTCTACCATTATTTCCTCAAATAATCCTTCTGCCCCTTTTCCCTTGTCTTCTACTTCTGGGACACCCATGAAATGTATGTTTGCATGTCTCTTGCTGTCCTTTAGTTCCCAGTCTTTTCTTCATCTGTTCTTTTGTATGTTAACTTTCAGAGGCCATTTCTTCAAGCTTACCAATCCTTTCTTCATCCCCCTCAAATCTGCTATTATATGATTCCAGTGTATTTTTAATTTCATTTATTGCACATTTCATTCCCATAAGATCTGCTGTTTTTCTCTGTATGCTTTCAAATTCTTCTTTGTGCTCATCCAATGTCTTCTTAATATCCTTAATCTCTTTAGCCATTTCATTGAATTTATTAAGGAGATTTGTTTGAACATCAATGATTAGTTGTCTCAATTCCTTTATGTCATCTGGAGGCTTATCTTTTCCCTTTAACTGGGCCATTTCTTCCTGTTTCTTGGTGTGAAGTTTAATATTTTTGGTAGTGTCTTGGCATTTAGCTTACAAGAGTATTTATTCTGGGTGCAGTTTTTTCTCTTTAGTTTAGAGCTTCCTGCCCTTTCTCCCTTGCTGGTTGTGTAGTAGGAGCCAAGGATGCAGGTGGTGCTATAATCTGTGTAGGCTCATGCTTAACTCATTGCCCCAAGGATCAATGTAGCTTCTCTCAAATTTTTCCTCTGCCAGGGGTGTGGACAGAGCCACAGCTGTTTGGAATAATCCAACTCATGCAGGCCTAGGCTGTAGTTGCCCAGAGAGACTGATGAAGCTTCAAGCCCCTTTCTCCCCTGCCTATAGTGGGTATGTAGTGGCAGGTGTAGGCAGCAATCTATGCAGTGCAAGTCCAAGATGACCTCAGTTTTCCCAATAGACTTCTGATTATTTCATCTATGCCAGCCAAATGTACCTGCTGTTACCTTGAGTGGCTGGTGCAGGGCCTGTCATCTTCCTCCCTGCTAGAGGTGGGGGTGCAGCCTAGGCTAGGGCTGCAGGCCAATCTAGGTGAAAGAAACCGGTCTCTACCATCACTGTGATTTTCAGTCAACCCTGCTTCCCCTCATGTCAGGCACAGAGTTAAGATGGTGGCTACCAGCCTCTTTCTGACTTGGACAGGTTCAAACTTCAGTTTTCCTGGGATTATACTTTTGCCTGCCAAATTTACTAATCGGTAGCTGAAGTTGGTGCCCAACCATCTCTTCCTCCCCCAATTTGGGAAGTAGAGCTTTCAATTCCAGCTGTGGAACAACTCCCATGTTAGCTTGTGCCTTCAGTGGAGGATGGGCACCGACCTCTGTGGAGTGGAGTGCTCCACTTATGGATCTTCAATGCAGATTGGGAGTCTCCTCCTTCCATTCTTTCCAGGATGTTGCAGGATACACTTCGGGTCTCCTGGAGCCCCAAACAAGTGCTCTAAATAGCTCTGGGTGATCACCAACTGCCCCATAACAGGAGCTGATTCTAGGGGCTCTTTACTCTGCTGCCATCTTGCTGGTTGTTCTGTTTTGTTTAATTTTAATGTTTCCTTTAGGTATTCTTTTGTGATTCTAATTGAAAGTTTGGAATACATCTTATTTTATGACAATCTACTTTAGATGAATGCTAACTTAATTCCATAAATATAGAAACATTGCTCCAATGATATATCTCCATTTTCCCTCTTTTCTTTAGACTGTTATGATATATATATATATTATAAATGCTCCATGTAATATTATAATTACTGATTTATACAATTTTACATCTCTTAAATTAAAACAAGAAATGAGAAGAGGTATACCTATAGATGTGTACCTATACCTACCTTTTATATTATCTCACATATTTATCATTTCTTGTGTTCTTCATTTCTCCCCAAATAGAGTAAGTTCTTTACAGTCTGAATTACTTGCTTTCAATTTTCTTGTAAGGCATGTATTGTAGATGGCATTATTTGTCCCCAGAATGGTCAAGTTCTCATTCTTAATCTCTATTACTTTGGGCATGAACCTATTTGTAAATAGGACCTTATTCCTGGATCCTTTATAAGCAGAGTTAATTTGGCAAACATCAGCAGAGAAAGTCATAGGCAAAGACTTAGGACATCTCCATGTGATGAAGTGCTATCATCAAAATGACAGACTCCAGGAGAAACCATAGCCATGTTGACATCTTGATTTTGGACTGCTAGTTTCTGAAATTCTGAGTGAGTAATTCTTGTTATTTAAGCCAACCACTCAAATATTTGCTATCTTTCTCTCTTGGATTGTCTTTATTTCACTTTCTTTTTGCTGAATTCATGTTTGATGCTGTTATCCTTTACATTGCTGTGACCTTGTAATTCCACCAAATTGTGGCCACCATCCATTAATTTTGTTGACAACCCACTTGTGTAATGAGCCATTTTTCTCTTGCTGTTTTCAAGATTTTTTCCCTTGTATTTGATTTTGTTTAAATTTCTTTTTCTATCTGAATTAAATTTTAGTAAGGGTGTCACATAATAAAGTTAGGAGGAAGACAGAATTATTCTATCCAAGTAATCAATCCTTAAATGATCTCCCTATTAAAATAATTAACATTTTTCACGAATTAGGTATACAGGATAATTTTTAAAATATATCATGCGGGGACAGTAGCAGGCGAATCTTCTGGTTTTGAGATTCATTTTCTGGAAGGTCCTCCCATGGCAGTTTTATGTAGATGACTGTCAGTAGCTTCTTTGATGAGCTCAGGAATTGGTTTATTGGCTAAAGGACTTTTCACATGTGCTGCACTTGCAGGGTTTCTCCACTATGAGAACCTTCTGTTGCACGTGGAGGTCTGATGTCTGGAAGAAACTTTTGTGGCACTTTGTATAAACAAATGTTCTCACATTCCTGTGTCTTCTCTGGTGGGGATCTAGCTGAGAGGGATAACTAATGATCCTGGGACAGTTCTCACACTTATGATTTTGGGGACTGTGGACTCTTTCTTGGTTTATCCCACATCTGAATGTTCCATCATTGTATTGGTTTTTAGGAACAGGCTTAGGGATGACTTGATCTATTTTAGGGAGAAACTGTGGTTCCACCTCCATAGGGACATCTTTATAAGAGGATCCTCCTAGGGATCCTTCCCAAGCTTATCTTTTCTGGAGTTATGCAGTTTCTCCCAAGAACCACTCTCTTCTTCAGGATTAGGGAAATCATCTTCCTGAATAATAACCAGAGAAGGTGCTTGATTGCCTTAACTAGTAATACTGTCATTTAGTTGACTGGAATATTACAGAGATGTTGATATCCATTTGCTTATCCTGTTTGATGGAGAATATCTTGGGGACCTTGAAAGGGTGTCCTCGTGATCTCTCTTCTTGGCATTCCTGCTGGCATTTGTTCCATGAGATGAATGACTTCTCTTAAAGAAATATTCTCAGAGAAGTGGGCTTCCTGTCCCTGCATATGGACGTGGACAAAATCAGGTGACTTCATGCAATCATTGGTCAGATCTTCCATGAGTTTCTCCAGGTTTCTTCCACTTGAATCCCAGTTCTCTCTCAAATTGGACCTGTATCTGCATTATCCATCCATCATAAACTATTCCAGGACCAATTGAGAATTAATTTCTTCCTTGCTGTGTTTTTCTTGCTACAGCCACAAATGAAATACCTTACAGAGTCTTTTTAGTTCCTGCTTTCCAAATGAGCCATTGTTGGTTTGATATAAGCTGAGATGAGGGCCCTGAAACTTAGAGTTCCCATCCCTCTTCTAGACATTATGCCCCTGGATTGGTCCTAGTATTTGGTTTTCATAATTTGTGAGGCCAAAGACAAAGAGGTGGATCTCTTTGTATATATCCTGGCAAGGTTTTTTGAGCTTCCTGTATATGGATATTGTTTATCATTAAATCTAGTTAATTTTTGGCCTTTATTTCTTCAAATATTTTTCTTCCTCTTTTTCTCCTCTCCTTCTAGGAGTCTTTTTATATGGAAGTTGGTAAGTTATAGTTAAGGTTTTATTAATTTTCCCTCAGTAATTTTTAGTTGGGTTCTGAAGATTAGATTATATTTATATGTTCAAAATTCATTCTTTGGGGAAACAGATGTGGCCCAACTGAGTGGGCTACTGTCTACCATATAGGAAGTCCAGGATTCAATTCCCAGGGCCTACTGGTGAAAAGCAAGCTAGGCCTTGCAATGAGTTGGCCCAAGGACAGAGCTGGCCCACATGGAGTGATGAACCATGCAGGAGTGGTGGCCCACATGGAGGGCTGGGCCATGCAGGAGTGCTGGGCCATGCAAGAGTGATGGCCCATACAGGAGTGCTGGCCCATGCAGAGAGCTGGTGCAGCAAGATGATGCAATAAAAAGAGACACAGAAGAGAGACAGTAGGAGACATGGCAGACAAGGCAGCTGAAGTAGTGTGAGAAATTCAGCAGCTCTCTCCATTCTAGAAGGTCCCAAGATAAAAAAGTCAAACAGACACGGAAGAACACACAGACAGCAGACAGCACAAAACAACAAGGGGGAAGAGAGAGAAATAAATAAATAAATCTTTTAAAAGATTCATTCCTTTGCCATCTTGAATCATCTGTTGCATTTCTCTGCAGATTTTTTCATGAATTTTTGTTTCACCAACGCTAAAATTTCCATTTTTAAAATAAACTTTATCTTCCTCTTGAGAATTTCCTTTTGTTGCTTTGTTGTAGTCATATATTCTTTTTTGTTGCTGTTGTTACATGTCCCTCCCCTTTCTGTTTGCTCTTGCTGTGTGTTCATTTTTTTGTGTGTTCTATGTCTGCTTGTCTTCCCCTGCTGTGGTGACATGCCAAGTTAGCTCACTGTGCAGGTGGCTTGCCCTGCTTGTGGGCAGCTCTCCTTCTGTTCCTAGGAAGCTTTCTGATCCATCCACGGGTGGCTTTGCTCCATTCACAGGCTGCTTTGCTCCATTTGCAGGTGGCTCGCCCTGCCCATGGGGGCTTTGCCTTCTCAGGCAGTCTGCCCACTCAGAGAGGTCCCCAGGAACTGAACCCGGGGCCTCCTGTGTGGTGTACTGGTGCCCTATCCACTGGGCTACAGCCGACCCCCTATATTCTTTCCATTCGTTAGTTATGATCTACTTTAGATCTCAGAACATATTTATAATAGCTGTTTGATGTCTTCATTTATCAGACTTCTGGAGATAATTATGGACCATTCCTATTCACTACATTTTCCATGTGTGAATTACTTTCCTTTTCTGAAAAGTGATCATTCTAGATGACAATATATTTTAGCATGTCTGGATTCTTACTTAACTTGTGATGGTGCTTACTAAGTTTCTGCTATTAATTTTTTTATTTATAGTTTTATTTTGGTCTTGCTTGGACTAAATCTGTGAATTCTCTCTACCCTATACAATACAATAATATATGTCTCTGCTTGATATATATATGGGCATATATATACATAAACACACAAATATGTAACATGTTATATTGCATATATTATATAATTCCTGATGGCTTCCTATGCATTGCACCTGTTTCTTTGTATATTAACTGTCAGCTAATAAATGGAAAGAGGTTGTGTTCAACAACATTGGGCCACTAAGTTTTCAATCTTCTGCTCATAAATCTATGTGGGTACAGGATTATTGAAAGTTCCCTGACATTTTTATTTCTCTCCTGACTTTTCCTTTCTTCTGTGTCCTTTCAGTGCTCTTATGTGCATGTGTACAGCCTCAGGATCAGCTTGGAGCTTATAGATGATGGGGGCCCTATCTGCCCTCTACTGCTCATGCATGGAATATCATCTGGACCTGTGCTTCCCTTCAACAAATCCCTAGGCCCTCTCCAACTTCCTGTCTCTGTAATTGTCATTTCACCTGATTATGCTTCTAGGAATGGATGTACCCACTGCTCCATATTTAATGAGCCCCCCTTTTTAGGAGGTACCAGGGATTGAACCTGGGACCTCATAAATGGGAGGGAGGCATTCAACCACTGAGCTTCATCTGCACCCAATGATCCCTTTTTGACTGTGTGAGAGGTGCTCATGTTCTCAATGCCAACCCTGTCTTGGCAGTACCTCTATAATGACCAACATTGAGTGGGAAGGGAATGGGAGCAAACTCAGATCAGATGCCACTGATTTCTCAGTTTTAGAAGCATAAGTGGTAACATGATTATTGTTTGTCTTTGCTCTCTTTTCCAAGAGCTCAAATGGTTCTCTGGTTAAATTTCTCATCTCATAGTCATATTTTGGAGAAAATGCATGAATCTTTTATATCACCATAGTGTGAGTTCCTAGAGGTAGACATTTAGTTAAAAATGTGTAGGTCCTTTGGGGGAGGGTAGATGATTTGACACAAGAAATAAGGGATGAATGACCAAATAGTAGCACAAGGTGAGAAGTTGAGTGGTTGGAGAGAAGTTATCCCAGCCCAACCTGACTTGTCAGCCACTTTTGGCAACTTGTACCATGGAGTTTAAAATAGATTCCCAGGTCAGCAGAAGGCATGGTTTGGACAAGATTGAATATCACTGGAGCCCATCCTGATGTAAGAAGAACCAGAAATGACAGGGAGAGAAAGCTGAGGGTAAGAGACTAAGTTAAAAGGAGCTATAAAGATGTTAAAATGCAATGAGACTTTTTCTTTTTATGCATGATCTCTATAACACTTATAACCTTGTTCAAATAAATTGTGCACTGAAATAAAAAAGTAACTAAGAATGAATATATTTACAAAATTGTAATGTTTCAGTCTACAAACCCTTTAGAAATCTATCATAGAAACTGAAAGAAGGATATAAACAATCAAAAACTCTAGGTTGGATAAAGGAGAAAGCTGACACCCTGTCCTGCCAAACTAGGAAAAATGATAATTTCTTATTCATCCATTTTCTTAATCCACAGCCATGTGTTCAGCAGCCATCTTCAGCCTCAGTGAATCCTATAAGCTCTCTGTCATGGACCCTGACATTCACTCACACCTCCTGTGCCTTTGCTGTCTGTGGGCAAAGAGCAACCTCCCCTACCATACAGCAACTCCCTGCTCTGTTTCCATTGGTCTTCACCCACTCAACTCTAAGTTCCAGGACAGCAAGACACTCAGCTCCCATCTTATTCCTGAGAATGGATCCTCAAAGAAGATCTGCAGGCAGCTGATCCAGAGGGAAGGAAGCTGAGCATGCAGCCAGATGGAGTGGAGGTCGCAGGCCTTGGACCTGGGCTCTCTGATCCAATGGGTAACTGGTGGACAAGGAAGAAAGCTCAGGAAGGAGAGAGGCTTGTGAGCCAGAAGCTCATGCTTAGGCTAGGCCTGGAGAGGAAGGCAATCGCCTGGGGATGGTAATCATTAAGATTGATTTCACAGGAAGTGAATCTTCCCTTCCAAATCCTGCCAGCCCAGCAGGAGGACTGATGGGCCCCTGGTATATCTGTCTGTATGCTTGACTGTCTGATTCTCAAACTGTTGTTTCTCCATCAAAAAGGGGCCACCTGGAGTTTCTGAAAATGCCATGCATTGTTGCTAGAGATCAGTTGCCATGAGCATGTCCAAGGGGGTCTGAGGCATGGGTGATGGGTTTTGTACTCTGGGGACTGGAGGGCAATGGGAGTGTGTAGAATCAGGCCCAGTTGCAAAGGGAAGGGATAATTCCCTCATCTCATCCTTTTTGTGCCAGGGAAAGCAGTGAAAGAAAAAGGTGGTTCCTGTTGGGCACAATTTGCATGCAGGTGCCAAGGGGATTTAGGGCCCCAATTGCTAAGAGGAGTTCTTGCAGGTGATGGTTCTTTGCTTCTGCAGTCGGGGTTTTCACTGACCCTGTCAGACCTGGACTTAGGCTGGTTGGGGAGATCCAATGAGTGGTTGGGATGGAGCTGCCTACCTGTGCCCCAAAGGGCATGGGACATGGTGCAGATGATGCTGCCAGTTCAGAGCTGTTGCAAAGGGACAGGAGGCATTGGCTGGAGGGAGTCATGCTCTGTGTGGAGGCTGCCAAAAGACGAGGGGAGAGAGAAAAAGAAAGAATGTGCATGTGTGAGAGAAATGCTGCTGGCAAAAGCCTGCAACACCTAGTATTCCCAAGTGGTTTCCCATC
>PVKH010024054.1:0-13713 GCA_004027955.1 Chaetophractus vellerosus
TTGGGCACAGAAAAAATAATTGTATGTGAGCTTCACTGCCACATACGTGAGGTTGCCGTGCCAGACCTTGGCCAAACCACTTATTGATCATCTGCTGTAGGGCATTTGACTTCTCTGAGCACCAGTATCTTCAGTTGAAAACCGGAACAGTGTCTACAATCAATGACTGCCGGTCAGATGCACTCACTTCCTAACCATCCTATTCCTTGTGAATCTCTTCCTAGCACATATCTGCCAAGCAAGCTCTCCTTCTCCAGATACTGCCACACCCAGGTTTGAGCTTGACCCAGCCACAAGATTTTTCATTCAAAATTTATTATTGGATGGGGGATTAGGGAGTACATTTAACATTATGTGATTCAGTATTTAATGCCATTTTCATACAATACCACATACTGTATTCTAAAACCTTCAATATTTTTATTTATTTTTTACCTCTTCCCCTAGACTGGTAGATGAATCAAGGTAGAGAAACATGTCTGGCTTATTCTAAACTGTATCCCCAGTACCCGCAGAGTACCTGGCATGCAGGAGGAATTGAAGAGATATTATTGCAAGAAAAAGTAGATGAATAGATTTTCTACCATTTCTCTATTTAGTCACAAATTTTCCATCAATGACATGATAGTAAATGCATCTTTGTTAACAGGCACTCTATAATCTTGATAGCATTTCAAAGAAATAATAGCAATATAAGCAAGCCAGAGAAAATGCATCAAATAAAACCAAAATTGTCCAAATGGAAAAACAAAATTTAGGCTCAAAGGCATTTGAGAAATCCTTGTTACTGATCAGCTAAAATTGGTATCTTCACACTTTGAGATGAAAATATAACTAGGTGAGCTAAGACTATGGTTACGATCAGAACTACCAATCAGTAAAACAAAAATAAACCAAAAAAGAACAAACCAAAACAGCATCAAAAATCACAAATGAAGGTGTTTAAATGGTGTTTGCCCAGGCGCCTCGAGCCTGCCAGACAGTCACAGGGACAGACAAGGGCCATGACGGAGGCTGACTCCACTCAGGGAAGCTGAAGGCAAAAGGACTTGTCCTACACGATTATCAAGCATCTTAAACACCTTAAATTGTCTCAACTTAAATTGCATTCAGGAGACAAAGGGCTTCCCGGTTCAGCCCACGCTCACAAAGGCTCACAAATGGATTCCAAATGGCCATGTTTTGAAGCCAGAAGTCAACATTTTTCTTGACTCCAACTCCTGTTTCTACAGCTTGAAGTCAGAACCAAATTAAAATGAAATCTTAAAGACAAAATTATCGTATGCCTTATAATTTTATGGTGAGAGATTTTTTATTTTCCTCTGAATTTGGAGATGAGTTCATTCATAAACTAACACACTGGGTCTATGAAGCAGATAACTATGCTGAGTATTTGACAATATATTGACTTGTGTAGAAAAGAAAAAGAAAACACATGAAACCTTTCTAAAATGAATAGTGAAACTAGGAGAGAAAATGAAATGCTTTCACAAAATCGGCTTGAAGGCAAAACCAAAAGATAAATGTGTGTGTTTAAAATTGCTTGTGGGCAAGGCTCCCATCTTAAATATTTGAAGTATTCAGGCCTCCAGGCACCTGTTCAAGCCCATGCTTATTCTCCCCCAGGCAGCTGCCCAGCTCGCCTCTGCCTCAGGCTGGTGACGAAAGTGGTCCAGGATGAATCGCTGATGAGCAAGTTCAGCTGGTGCTAAATGACAGGTGTTGGTTCCTGTTGCCTTCAATGGCCATGGGATAATTCTTTAAAAGGGAAAGAAAAGAGCCATCACACACTTGCTTTGCAAGTCCAGCTTTTAAAAGCTTTTCCTCAAAACAGAAAGCATATACCAGAAAAATTAAAAGGCTAATGTCAGGTCTAAAGAATATCTTTGCTTAACAAATACAAAATCAAGGATGGCTATAGTGCAACTAAGAGGTGACATCGGTAGTGGGATTTGGGCATTACACAAGACCTGGTAATTCACAGGACATGCCCTTGAACCTGCTAAAGCTTTGAATCCAGGTAGATAGTTGACCCAATGGTATGGTCCAGAGTCATGAAAAATCACAAGATCCCACTGTATCAGCTCCCAGATCGGAAAGTCACTGACACATGGGTCTGGGAAGACATTTCCATAGAGCGTGGCACTATTAGTCATGTGGCCACAGAGATGCCCCTAGTCCTATCCTATCCAGCGAGCCTTTTCTGGGCAGTAATACAGTATAGCTCAGCAATCTGCAAATTAAGTTTCGTGGGCAAAATCAAGGTCTAGATATGTCCTTATTTGTCCCATGAACTAAGGATGATTATTACATTTTTAGATGGTTGAAGAAAATCAAAAGGAGAATAATATTTAGTAACATGTAAGAATTATATGAAATTCAAATTGTAGTGGTCATAAAATAGCTTCGTTTTTTCACAGCCATGCCCATTTGTTTATATTGGCTATGGCTGCTTTTGTGCAACAATGGCAGAGTAATTGTGATGGAGGCCATATGGTCCACGATGCCTAAAATATTTAACAACCCATCCCTTTACCAAAAAAGTTTGTGACCACTGGTGTAGTCCCTCACCAGCTGAGGCTGAGATGCTCTGAGCCTTAGTTTCCTCATCTGTATGGATTTGGGGAATATTACAAGAGATTTAGTGCTACAAGGCACCTAACATAATAGAAACAAATGGTTATCCTTTTTATTTTTAGTGGAATGGGAGGGTGTCCCTGCTGACATTCTAAATCATGGAAGTGGCCACCAGTCTTGCTGAGGTTTCAGGTTGCCTGACAGTACGTTAAAGATTGTGGTTGAATCTCCAGCACCTGTTCCACCACTTCCACACTGTGTAGCAGCATGGGGATACCACATCAGTCTTAGGAATGAGCCTTTTTAGTCTCAACCAGTGGGAAAAACTCCCTAACTTGGAATCAATCAGAGGGGTTGGTTTGTTAGTTGCCTCAATGACTAAAGGGTCCCACGGACATTTAGTGGCACCAAGCAAAGTGTCACACCCAAAGAGCCAACAGCACCCTTGCTGAGCATCCTGCCTGGGTAACACAAATCCTCTTGCCACATGATCCAGGCAATTTAGGATGAAGCCAAGCCCTATGTGTCCAAAAAGCACAAACTTCAAGGCATTTCCTGGGAATTCTGGGACATGGGTAGTAAATGTTCTCTCTCCTATACAGTGTGGTAAGCAGATGTGAAGCCTAAAATTGCTATAATATTTCCTGAATATCCCTTTCACAATCAGGCAACCAGTCCAAGGACAAAGCAGCAAAAGGGAGCAGAGCCAGCCAGGAGAATCAGGGAGAAACAAAGCAGAACCCTGGTCAAACCACACCTCTACCATCTTCTACCCGCAGGCTTTTCAGTCCTGTAGATTTTAAGCCACTTTGAGTTGTAGTTCTTGAAATTTACACTAAAAGCAACTGTCTTGTACCAGTTAGTTGGGACTTATCTGCAGATTCAGTTGATGGTGGATCTAGTGGTCTTGCTCAGGTGATCCTATTACAAGTCAGTCAGTAGTCAGAGAATCTGGACTAAACTTTTATATGTCTGCATCCATTTACAGTTTATAAAGCATTTTATATACATTACTCAACCAACTTACATTTTTGCCTAGTGCCACCATGTGCAAAGCTCTGTGCTCAAGCTCTGGGAGCTGCAAAGCTGTGTCAGGCAGATCCTCAAGGAATTAATGACCTCGTAGAGAAGAACATATATAAACTACACAGGAAATTAAAGTAAAGACATAAAAATATCAGGTGCTGGCTCTACTTGGTATTGGGGCCAGAAAAGGAGGACTGTTTCCTCCATTTGATCTTCACAACAGCCCTGCAGAGGCAGCAGAATAGATGTTTTTCATCCTCATGTTTACAGATTAGGAGATTTAAAAATGCTGTTCTTCAACAAGGCCCAGTGTAACCAGGCTAATTAGCAATGCATTAACTGTGATCAGCAATGCTGGTTTAACACGCAATATTCTTTACATTCTTCCATGAAACTTCTTAAGAATATTAAGAACATCAGAGAAAAGACTGTTGTTTACTAAGCACTTAGTAAAGGGCTCACAAACAGGAGCCAGGCATGTATTGCCAAGGAAGAAAACGAGAAATGTGTAAGGTAATAGGAAATCAGTGGGACTGTGTAAAGCCAGAGGCCACCTGTTCCAATTAAGGGAAGCTGCCACTCGGCTCATTCATCTCCAGTCAATTTCAACAGAAATTACCATTTTTAAAAGAGATTCAGAAATCTAGACAATACATGAAATCTCGTAAAGTATTTTGACATTTCATCAAATCTTGTTTATTCTACCTCCAAAATACACATTGAATTCATCCACTTCCTTCTATTTCCTTGCAATAGCTTCCTACGGAATTTTCTAGATTCCAAGTCTTATCTGCTTCTTATATATCCACCAAATAACAGCCAGAGTGACTCTTTGGAAAATAAATATTATCATTCCTCAGTCCCACACACTTACAAGTCTGGGTTCAATCACTGAAGTCAGGACATTCTGAGGACTACAGAACTAATTAAAATAATAAGAGTTAAAGCTTACCCACATGTGGAAGGAGATGGGCACGTGAAGGACTTGAGGAGGTGAAGTCAGAAAATGAGACAGCCACTGAGGCAATGCACCTAAAGCAGCAGCTTGGTGGAAACATAAATCTGTGCTTTTGTTTTTTAATGAAGTCCTAAGGTAGATAATTCACCCCATTATGAGATATATAACTACATTAAGATTAAAAAAATATATAGACATGTATATGGTTATGGTTTATCAGTATTTATATTAGAAAGTTCAACCCTGGGTATCAGCTGCAGTTCTGACTCTGAGGCACTGAAAAAGCAGTATGCCCCTTTACGGTTTAGCCTCCACACCGCTCATTTCTGGCTGGGTGTAAGACATGCTTTGAATTTAAAATCAAGTGACCAAATCGTCCATTATTTTCCCATAGTATCCACATGGAGATCATTCTTTATTCACAGACCATTATTCCAAACTGGAAAATTCATGTAAAATAGCAAGCAAACCAAAGTTGTCCTAGGAACCAAATCCCCTTCCTAAGTGTTTCTACCGATTTAGGATTTTTAAAAGGGAAGTGTTCTTATTCACAAACTAGAGAATCACATCATTTGACTTCAGGTATTCAGGCTTTAAAGACAATTCAATTTCATGAGTTTTGGGGTTTTGGTGTTTTTTTCTTAAGCTTTTATTTCCTGATGTGAGGAGGAGTGATAAGTCCCACCTAACCCTCTCATGGGACACTAGACTATGACAATAATGAAGGTTTTAGATTCCCCTGGGGTGGCCTCCTCTGGAAGTGTGAAGCCACTGTCTGATTTCACAGTTTGCCAGGGAAACAGGTTGGTTTGATGAAGTCAAATCCATGCACAAAATCCATCTTGCCTTCACTCACTCTCATAGTACCTCAGGTGAAGTATACGCATGATAAACATTTGCCAAATAAATGATTAAATGGAATTAATGAATAAGAAGCATGCTAACATGCATTTGATTCAATAGAATGCAGAGCTTTAATTTCTGGGGTGGCCAAATAATGATAGAATTTAACACCAGGGCACTTTCCATCTTTAACTCAACTCTGTCATGCTCCTCCAGGGAGCAGAGTCTGGGTTGCTAACACCGACCTTTATAGAGCACAAAGTATGTCTGAGACATTGAGATAGAATAACCTCTGCCCATACAAATGTCATACACAAGATCAGGCAATCCTCTCTTCACCCTTCCAAATTCTTTACATAGAAGACACTTCATCTGGATGCTATACTCTTTTAAACAACACACATTATTTTCAAGGCCAATGACTGTTGGCAAGATTTTGCTTTCCTAAGCTGTGCCTGTAGGCTCGCTGGGTGAGACCCTATGGTGAATGCAGCCAAAACCTGTCCACTAAATCAAAATGAGATGTGCAATGAGACAACAAGGCAGAGTTCAGTCAAAGTTATTTTTTTCCTAATATTTATCCACAGAGACATTTAAGAAAGAAGAAGACATTTGAATGCAAGAACAATGGTTGACACCTTTCAGATGGGTGAGAACGAAATTAAATCATCATCTTGTCCTTATCACCTCTACAAATAGAAAACATATCCGAGAACTCTAATGTCTCTGGACATTAAATTACATGCATGTCAACTTTTATAACTGATTATAACTCATTTCAAAACAACACAGGAATTTCTCCACAACTAAATAATTGGTACTGTATATTGTGAATGCCAAGTGGAAAGACAAAAAGAATGGCAATCTTACAGATAATATGGGTAGCAGAGCAAAACCTGTTTATGCTTGCCAAGCTGTACAAGTGCTTCAATTTTTTTATTTCAGACAGATTTGAAATTAAATCAACACAAGAACATGCTCGGAAATCTGTCTCCTAGGGCTACTCAGTATGAATACTGAGATTGGGATCTTTTGTCCAGATCTCATATGCCTGTCTGTCCATACTTATCTCAGTAAGTCTTACTGGATGAGGTTGGCTTTGACATCTCAGTAAAGCAAAATAAACTTTTGATATCTCTTCATCCGTTTTCCATTCCAGATTATAACTTCTCTTTATAGATCTGAAAATAAGCCCATCATATGTCTAAGGTTTGGGGTATTTTCTTTATGACACTGACGTGATCTACTGTTTTTTGTTTTCTGCCTTTTAATAATTTCTTCTGTATAATTTCTTCTACATCAGTGTAGTCTTTAATTTTTTTTTACCCTGTAAGTAGCCTTACGAGTCTCCACTTATCTATACTGTTTTAACTTGTTTAATTTTCTCTTCCTCTTCTATTATCTCCCCTCCTGTTCCTCTTCCTCTGTTTCTTTTTCTCTTGTCTTGTCTTCATCCTATTCCCTTTTCATGGACTATAAAATTCTGCATGTTCTGCTTCTTGTCTATATTTTTCAACCTATTATTTTTTCCTTTTTCCCACAAGTATTAGGCTACATCACACTGGGCTTTTCCCTTTCTCTTAAACACGTCGTTTTCCGATTCAGAGACTTCACGTTTGCCACTCTTTTGGCCTAGAATGCTCCTTCTCCAAGTCTTTGTCTTTCCCATCAAGGCTACGATAATGAGCTGTGCAAGGCGTGCACAGCACAACACCAGGGGTAGCACTCCCCTGCACTAGGCTGTGACTGGTTTCCCTGGAGTTTTGCAAATGGTGGTCCAAACGGTGGTCCACTCTAAGGAACTCAGCATCTATATCATATTTTCAGAAAGGCCTTTTCTTGCAACTACCTAAAGGTCTTCTACCCATCCCACACTCCTATTGGTTTCCTTCAAAACGCTTATCAGAATCAGTAATTATCCCACTGATTTATTTGGTATATATTGATTATATCTATTACACTCTAGGCCAAAGTTTATTGAGTTTTGGAAACTTCTCTGTTTGTTCAAAGTTGCTTTTTGTAATAACTTAAACAGTGCTTGGCACATAGAAAGCCATCTATAAATAAGTGTTGAATAAATGAAAGTACAAATGAATAAATGAATGAATACTGTTTTAGTTTTCTAGGCTGCTCAAATACCATGAAATGCGATTAAGCAATGGAAATTTAGTCACTCACCATTTGAGGCTGGGAAAAAGTTCCAATAAAGGCATCATCAAGGCAATAACCAATATTCTGGGACTGGCTGCCAGCGATGCTTAGTTCCTCTGTCACATGGCAAAGCAAATGGTGGCATCTTCTGGTCTCTCCCTTCTCTTCCATGTTCCACTAATACCCAGCCTCCTTCTTTCTCTGCTTACTCTCTTTTGTGTCTGAATTCATTCCTTTTATAAAGGACTCCAGTAATAGGATTAAGACCCATCCTTACTTACTACTTTTAGATTTGTGAAATTTTTCTTTATCTTTCTAGCACCATTTCCTCATATATAAATTGGCAATTATGGCATTCATCTTATAAGTCAATATCAGTGATTAACTGTAAAATCCACCTCCCTATACTCATTGGCTGTAGTTAAAAGAATGAAATATGGCTAAATATCACAACATGGGGAAATCTCTAATGTCAATATAGAGAAAACAAATTGTAGTACTATATTACAGCATGAGCTGATTTATGTTTAAAACACACCTCTAAACCCATAAAATGTTAAATGTTTGCATATATATATGCACACACACATAAATATACACATATATAAAGGGTACATGGGGGTAAAGTTCTGAAAGATACAGATAAAATGTGGGTGGAACATTGGTTGAGGATGTATTTGAAGGGGGCTTTACTTTTTATTCTATATTGTTCTCTAACATTTGAATTTCATGGTAGGAAGAGCATCTATTCAAGTGTTTCTTGTGCAATAAACTAAAAGGAGACCCCATGTCAATATTTTCCATCCATTTTCTTTGTATATTAAGAGTGCTCCAATGTAAAATGTTCTAGTTTGTACATGGTGCAGAAATAACCTTATTTTAATTTGTAAACAAAATTTAAAAAACAATATTTCTTTCTACCACAGAAATAGCATGGTTCCTGGACCATGAAAACCACTCAGTAAATGTTTATTGATTAAATTCATAAGAAAATGAATAAATGCTTGAATACAGATATGAAATCTCCGATTTCTGTAAAACAGGTCCTTATAGTTGACTAACAACATTAAATCCAATACAATCTAGTAACTTGATGAGCCTTGATGAGGTTTCTGGAGGCTCAATTTTGCTTTCTATTTAGTTTCCGAAAGTACTTTTCTAGGGTTATTTCTATGACTGGTATGTGTGGTGTGTATTCATTATAATTCGGGGAGATCAGTAGGTTTTCCAGAAATCTCTTAAATCAAATTTAAATTCCAACATGATTTTCAGTCATACTCTCATAAAACCTGTTTGGACTGACAAACAAATGCATTTTTTTTTTTTTTTTTTTTTTACGAAATGCTTTTCAATCAGTATTACACTGGAAGTGATAGTTGTCATTAAGAAACTCTGTTTAGACATACAACCACAAGTTTTCAGTTGGATAAGACTCAGATTTACAGATCCAAACACCCAAATTCCTGGCTCACTGTAAGATTAATGATACTATTTATCTTTCATTGTTGCTCCTTTCTTTTTAACATACTTAATCTCCCATTATCTAGGAAAGATAAATGGCAAATTTTAATATACCTCTGACATCAGTTCCAGCAACGCCTTCAGAAATTCATGAGAAAGATAGCTCTCTGGAATCACCTATCTTTTGTGTAAAGCTCTGAGAGTTACATGCTAGTGAATGCTCGTGCCAAGATTTGAAGCCAGGTCACCTGTGCCAGAGCTTAAGTAAATATTCTTCAAATATTATAAAGAAGAAAATAGCTATTGAGAATATACTATAATCAAATATTTCTGCTAGAAAAAGCTGGACTGGCTGCAACTTTGCAGTACAACTCGTGGTATGTGGCACTGTGGTCACCGATGCAACAGATACAGTCAAGCACTTTAGGAAAATTAATCATACATCAAGAAGTACAACTATGAAATATTATCCTTAGTATCACTCTTTTAACAGATGATGAAAGTGAGGTGTGGGGAGGGAAAATACTTTACACAAAGTCACATAGCTAAGAAGGGATGGAGCCATGATTTGAAACTAGGTACCCTATCGAACTATTCTCCCAAACCTATTAATTGTGCCTCTACCATGCTCAAATTATGGTGCAAGAAATAACTGATATGGGTTCATCTCAGGATCTTTTTAACCATTTGCTAACTCTCACATGACCAACAAACATTAATTTGCACTTGACCAACAAGCATTAATTTGAGGGCCAGAACTAAGACAGACATTGTAGAAAACGAAAGGTTGGATTTAAACAAGATTGTGAAAACGGGGTGGATTTAAGTATTCGAAAATTAATGGAAATTTTCTAGGCAAAGGGAGCTACACACCTGGCCTTAAACATGGAGGATACATGCTTATTGGCTAAATAATAATTCTATTATCATTAAAATAGGCTATTTTTTAAAATTTTTATGTTTATAATATAACTGCTAGTGATGGGCCAGATCACTTAACTTTTTAGAGTGGTGATTTATTTACTTGAAAGCAGCAAATTTGCTTGTTGTGAGCTTTTCAGTTGTTGCTTTTCCTATAAATTTGTTATTTACTTATTTTTTGCTCACTTTTCTACTAAGTTGTTTGACTTTCTGGTGGATTCATAGAAGTCATTAATACATTTTATGGCATGCCATAGACTCATCGTGGTGCCTTTTTTTTAACAAATCTATTTTATTGATACATATTAATAAAGCATAAATCCAACCAAAATGTACAATCAGTGGTACTTGGTATAATCACATAGGTGTGCATTCATCACTTCAATCATTCTTAGAGCATTTTCATTATTCCAGTAATAATAATAATAAACAAAAAACACACAAACCAAAAAAACCTCATCACCACTCAATCTCTATAGGCTTCCCCTGCCATACAAACCTGCTATTCTGTTTCCATCTCTTTAGTTTATTTGTGTTTATATTTTGTAAAAACAGTCTTATATATGCAATATTATGCAAAATAGGCAAAAATTTTAAACACGTTCTCTGTGCCAGACATATATATAAAATATTCCCTAATGTTCATTTTTACAACTGAAAAAACAAAGGTTTAGAGGGCAGAGTAATTTATCCAAGGTCTCACAGCTACTACAATTCCAGGTAAGGGATGGAACCTAATTACATCAAATTCCAAACTCCGTCTGCTTAAATTCATTGTACTACGACCCATAATTAGGGAGAAAAGAATATTGTACAGTTCAGAGTTTTTTTCTCCTGATTCTAAAAAGACGGTAGTCAGTTGCAGTAGCAAATCATAAACGTGTTGCCCTGCTTTCAATCTAAAGCTGTTTCCTTTGCATGTAGTCAGAATACACAAGAGAGCTCACCTTTCCAGACTTGAACTGAACCACCAGAAGGAGCCGGGAACTAGACCAGATTGTTCAGCACCTAATAGCCATGCGACGGTGCTAAGATGATTTCCTGGCACTATCTCAATTGAGAATAATTGAGAACAAATTATTCCCATTAAGAAGTTGGCAACTTTACACGGAAAGAACTTAACACAATGTATTGCAGGTGTCTCTGAAGAAGATGGACATTGCTTATGTTGCCTGGATGATTTGGTTTTGCTTTTTGGATGACTTCCTTCATAAAGCTTACTCATTGCCCTACATTTTTATTAGATTTCTTGGTACATCTTATATGGTTCATAATATATCCTATCTTGTGTTGGTAGTACATGTTTACTTGACTTACCGCTTCTCCTAAATTACCAACTACTTAAAGGCAGAGGCCAAATCTTCGTTATCCGCATGGCCACACTCCTGACACATAGCATTTGCATCACTTATTGCCCATAGAATTTCAGTTACTGGATTATTTATTGAATGAATCAGTTAAATCATTTAGTTTTTAATTAAAGGTAGAGAACAGTAACCATGGCCAGTGACTTCATGTTTGACACTCTTATAATTCTTATCTATTTTCAAAATATCCAAAAATGGTATTAGTATATGATTGGACCAAGTTCATCCTTGCAAGTCTTCATGATATATGATCCAAAGTATGACATTGGAAGCCTTTTTACAATTTATTATTAATGTTACTTGGCTTCTCAGATTGTAACAGGAAAGATACGCTCAAATCTCTGAAAGTCTTCATAAAACGAGAAGTTGAATAATAAGCATTGGAATTTCCCTTTGAAAAACTGGCATCAGTGTCCATGTTCACCTTGACCTTCTCCTTGTAGTACACACATGAATAAGCCAACAGTCTGAAACAAGAGAATTTGGGCATCATCAAATCTCACCATACTTGAGTCCCTTTGATCATTTTTTACTAAAACTTATCTAGATATTTACACATCCCATATTATTATATTGTAGTTTTAAGATTAATTAATTAACACAATAAGTAATAGATGCACATGATTAAAAGAAAAATTAAATAGTAGAAAGGGTTAAAATTGAAAAGAACTGTCCTCCCCCCACTACCACAACTTCATGTAATCTCTAACCTTGGAGGCAACCACTGTCACCAATTCTGTGCCTGGAATTGTTGAGATTTCCATGCTTACACAATTATTTCCCGTTAGTACAACATAGACCTACCTATCTTATAGTATTTAAGAGTTTCATGATATTACATGGTATTGATGATATATTTACTGTAATTATTTGTTTACTTGATGCATCCCCTACTGGAGTGAAATTCAGTTTCTTTATAGTATTCAGTTTTATATCTCTCTCTGCAGTGCTACTCCAAGTGTGTACTGAAGACTTTATCTTTCTGTGAACTATTTGTTACTGGTCTACAACAGGTAAGTGTAAAGTCAGTATGTTGAAATTTCAATACTAAATTGATTCTATTATAATAACTAAGTAGGTATTTTACAAAATTATCAATCTACCGCAGATGGTGTGGGGGAAAAACCCACTGGTTACGGTTTGAGAAGAACTCATAGCACCTCATTCAGACCATGAACAGTGGCTGATACAAGGTAGACACTCAACAAATATCTGTGGGAAGAATAAGTATGAGCATGTTCTCTTATGCTTGGGACACCATGGCCTCTACAAGAAGTTATTGTTCTGCCTAAATGTGAAATATGACCAAATAAACTGAGTATTAGGAAATACATCTTTAATCGAAATTAGTTTTATTTCCTACAAGTTGGAACTGAGAAAGTGTAGATTATGCTGTTCAAGCATTTTAAAAATGTGATTAGCATACAATTTAAGCTAATAACCTGAGCAAATACCAAGGACTCTTTTGCCAAATTAGTCTCACACAAATCAGAGATCTCATCCAGTATCAAGCTTACTAGCGTAAGCAATCAAAGATACCTTGCAATCAAGGATGCAAACAATCATGAGGCTCAGAGGAAACAGGTAGTGGGCTAGGACATTGAGGGCAGCTTTCCACGTCGTTCCTTCCCACATTAGACACACTCTTGCCCAGAACAGATGAGGTACCTTAGTGGATATTACCTCCTACTGTGGGAAACATTTTGTTTATGAAACATATCCATTTTATACCCCAGTTTATGTGACATTTTCCAGGGAGTCATTTCTCATAAATACACAATTTATAGGTTTATTTACTGTATGCAGTGCTTACCCAAGAATATCCCATTAAGAACATTCCATAGATATGAACTTTTACTAGAAAATGTCATTAGTCTATTCAACTGGAAGTCTAGTTATCATATTGATAAGGAGATTGGGCAGGGCCATCTGCCTTCTTTCTTCCCTCAGGGGACTTCCCTAGTAAAAAGAAGCAATGGATTTAACCCCTTCTTTCCTATAGACTATTCTAAACCAGAATTATTTTACAGATATTAAAATTATTTTACAAATATTAAAAATTACACAAGTGGTTATCAAATATGTCATTAGTCTTGGCAGTTGGAAAAATATGTAACCCAAAACCATAAATATAACTCAATCTTTGTAAAATGATTGCAGTAATGGCTGAATTGTCATACTTTGAGTCCATCCCTTTGGTAATGCCTTCCCTGTAATGGCATAGAAGAAGTTATATCACGTACCTCATCATCTTGCCCAGCTTAGTCATAAATTACCCTTTTGAGCAGCTACCCCAGTCAGCCTGGCCTTGGTGTAACTGCAACTAGCAAAGCATGCACTTCCATATGGCCTGGATGGTAAGAACTCTCCTTAGCATCTCCAAATGGTCCTTGCTGCTTCTGCCCTTTC
>PVKH010024055.1:0-13718 GCA_004027955.1 Chaetophractus vellerosus
ATACATATGTAAGAAGGAATAAAGAGCTCCAAAAAGGGTAAATATGTGGGTAAATATAAATGAATATAATGCTATTAAATAATCCTAGCCATGTCTTATGGAGTTTAAAATACATGTAGAATTAAGATTCATGAAAACAATAGCATAAAAGTTGGGAGAGAAATAAATGAAATTAAAATATTCCAAAGTCTTGACATTATTGGGAAGATGATAAAATTAATTTTTTTGGTAAAAAGTTAAGGATGCACCTTGTAATATCTAAGGTAACCAGTAAAAGAATAATAACCGATTATATAATACAAGTTGATGGAAAGAGGAATGGAATAATACATTTTTGTATTAATCTTAAAGGAAAAATAGACAAGCCCACAATCATAATAGGAGACTTAAATACCACTCTCAATAGATGATAGAATCAATAGGCAAAAAATTAGTAAGGACATTGAAAATATGAAAAATACAATTAGGAAACTTTAACTAAATGATAGATATAAAACACTGCACCCAACAACAGAATTCATATTCTTTTCAAATGCAAATGAAATATTAAATAAAAAGACCCATAAGCTGAACCAAAAAAGAAAACCCCCAACAAATTTCAAATGTTTGTAATCATTCATACTATATTCTCTGAGTACAATAGAGTTAAGCTAGAAATAAATAACAAAAAATAATAATAATAACTAGAACATCTCCAATGGCCTAAAAATTAAACATGTGATCAACAGGTTAAAGAAGAAACTTCAGCTCAAATGAGAAAATATTATAAACTGAATGATAATGAAGCTGCCACATAAAATTGTGGAATGCAACAAAAATCATAATCACAGGAAAATCTATAGCACTAAATGCATATACTAGAAAAGAAGAAAGGCTTAAAATCAATGATATAGTTTCCATCTCAGTAAACTTTAAAAAGAATAGTATGCCAAACCAAACAAGAATAGAAGGAAGGAAACAGAAAAGCAGAAATTAATTAGAAAATGATTTTTTTTGTTTTTTTTTAAATTTTATTGAAGTATATCATTCATACATGAACAAAACAATGTGTATAGTAAAAGTTGTGAACTTACAAAACAAACATGCATAACATCATACAGCAGTCCCATAAATCAACCCATCACCAACACCTTGCATTGTTGTGAGACATTTGTTACAAATTATGAAAGAAATTACTACTAACTATAGTCCATATCTTACATTTGGTGTATTTTTCCCCCAACCCACCCTATTATTATTTTTTAAATATATTTTTTATTACAGAAGTTGTGAACTTACAAAACAATCATGCACATGTATAGAATTCCCATACAGCTTCCCTTCACCAACACACCACACCACACATGGTGGAATATTTATTACAGGTTATGAGAGAATATCATCAGACTATCACTGCCAACTACAGTCCATAGAATACATTTGGCACACTTTTTCCATACTCCCCCCCATTATTAACACAGTATATCTTTGGCAATGATGCAAGAATATTACAGTATTGCTATTAACCACAGTCCATAGATCACACCAATTGTATTTTTCCCATGCTTCTCCACATTCCCACCACCCTGCAATAGTGACGTATATCTGCTCTAGCTCACAGAAAGACACTCTTGCGTCTGTACCATCAGGCACAATTCTCATCCACCTCTGGATTCACTGTGTTATTCAGTCCCTAGATTATTCTCTAGCTTTCTTTCAATTGACATTACTTCCCCAGACTATCCTTTTCAGCCACATTACCATTTATAAACTAGCTGCTACTCACTATAATGTGTTACTATCAACTGTTTATATTTCCACACTTCTACAGTAAAGTTAATTAAAACTTTTACATACATTAAGCATCAGTAGTTCTTCTCAGCCCTCCTCTTGTCTCCTAATAACTTGTACTCTAGGTTTTAACTCCATGCATTTATTTTTCATATTTGGTTCATATTAATGAGACCATGCAATATTTGTCCTTTTGTGACTTAACTCATTTAGTACAATGTCTTCAAGATTCATCCACGTTATCATATGTGTCCCAATTTCGTTTCTTCTTACTGCAGCATAGTATTCCATTGTACATATATACCACATTTTGCTTATCCATTCATTGGTTGATGGATACTTGGGTTGTTTCCATCTTTTGGCAACTGTGAATAATGCCACTATGAACATCAGTGTGCCAATGTCTGTTTGTGTCACAGTTTTCAGTTCTTCTGGATTTATTCCTAGGAGAGGAATTGCTGGATCATATGGCAGTTCTATATTTAGCTTCCTGAGGCATATTATTCAAGTTACCTGTTTCTTTCTTGATCCTCTGCCCAGATGTTCTATCCAATGCTGAGAGTGGTGTATTGAAGTCTCCAACCATTACTGTAGAGATGTCTATTTCTCCCTTCAGTTTTGCCAGTGTTTGCCTCATGTATCTTGGGGCATCCTGGTTAGGTGCATATACATTTATGATTGTTCTTTCTTCCTGGTGAATTGCCCCTTTTATTAATATATTATTCCTTCCTTGTCTCTAATAGCAGCTTTGTTTTTAAAGTCTATTTCATCTGATATAAATATAGCTACTCTGGCTTTATTTTGGTTAATGCATGCATGGAATATCTTTTTCCAGCCTTTCACTTTCAATCTATTGGTATCCTTAGATCTAAGGTGAGTCTCTTGTAGACAGCATATAGATGGATCATATTTTGTTATCCATCTACCAGTCTATGATTGGTAATGGATTAAACTCCCCAAAAATCAGTTGAGCATATTTGTGTGGTCTGTTTCTGCTATTACTGTAAAGGCAGTCCTTATTTTTCACCCATTTTGATGTTTGGGTTTTATATGTCATATTTTATTTTCACTACTCTTTGACACTTTTAGTTACTTTTACTGACACAATGTTCATTTCCAGACTCTCTTCAAAGCTGCTCTCTCTCCTGTCTTTTCTTTTCAGGCTGTAGTACTCCCATTAGTATCTCCTGCAAAGCTGGTCTGTTTGTTATAAACTCTCTCAGTTTCTGTTTCTATACTCACCCTCATTTTTGAAAGACAGTCTTTCCAGATATAAGATTTTTGGCAAAAAAGTATTAATCATAACAGAAAAAAGTGGATAGATTGGGCTACATTAAATTTAGGGATTTTGTTTATCAAAAGACACCATTAATGGAGGAAAGAAATCAAACAAGACCTAAATAAATGTGGAGACATACCATATTCGTTGATTGTGATGGATGTAGGATGACTGAATACCTGAAAGTAACTTGCTTCTCTCCCTGTTGCTAGGATACAGAGGAAGAATTATATGTAAATTAGAAGGTACTGAGATGCAACCCTCTCTTTGTGCCAAATTCCATTTCTTGTGGTCAAGAATATCCTATTGAAGCAATGAAATATGAAAACAGCTTCAACCGGTTGGCCAGACCTGTGCAGGAGAAGCCCCTTGCTGTCCTCACTCCAACTTGCTTAATTAACATAGTAAAATTCCACCTAGGGAATAATGCAATGTATGTGCAAGTGTGATTTCCTGAACATACTAGTCATACAATTGTATAACTAGCTATGTATTTTCATCCATATGCATAAAAGCTAACGCATAATCAAAGCAAATGCTAAATAGTAGCTTAGGTATTTAAGCAAAAGTAAAACCGCAGCACGGGATGTCAGGTCTGAGCCGCTTTAGACTGGCATTGGCGACTGTCTGCAGACATAATACATGTAAGTTCTGGCTAACTCTTGTGTTAAAGTTTTTTTTCTCTACATCTCTGGTTATCCCCAAGGGCCCAGCTTTGGGGCCTAACAACTGGAAGACTCAACATAGTAAAAATGCCAATTCTCCCCAAATTGATCCATTGTATAATGAAATTCTTGTCAAAATACCAGCAAAGTTTTTTAGAAAAACAGATAAGCTTATTCTAAAATTCATATGAAGAAGCACAGGTCCAAAAGTAGCTGAAACAACCTTGACAAAGAAAAAGAAAGTAGGAGGAACTACTCTTCTAATATTAAGGCTTAATATATAGCAACAGTAATCAAGACAGTGACTATTATCAGCAGAGAGACAGACACATAGATCACTAGAACAGAATAGAGAATCCAGAAACAGACCACACAAATATGCCCAACTGATTTTTGACAAAGATGCAAAACTAAAACAATGAAGAAGGGATAGCCTTTTCACCAAATGGTGTTCCAGCAGTTGGAAATCTATAGGCAAAAAAAATTAATATCAATCTAAATTTCACAGTTAATACAAAAAATTAACTCAAAATGGATCATAGACTTAAATGTAAACCAGAAACTATAAAACTTTTAGAAAAAATAGGAAAAATCTTCAAGATGTAGGACTAGCAAAAAATTCTTAGACTAAATTCTTAGACTAAAAGTATGGACTAAAAGTATGATCCATAAAAAGAAAAACTGACAAATGGATAAAAGTAAATAAATAAATAAAACCTTTTAAAAAAGTATAGCAGAGTAAGATACAGACTACAGTTAGTAGAAATACCTTGACAATGCTCTTTCGTAATTTGTTAACAAATGTTTCACAACAATGCAAAGTATTGGTGGTGGGGTGATGTGTGGGAGCCCTGTATGATGTTATGCATGTTTGTTTGGTAAGTTCACACTGTTTACTGAACACTTATTGTTTATGTAGGTTCACTTCAATAAATTTTTTTAAAAGCCTATGTTCACACAAAAACTTGTATATCAATGTTCATAGAGGCTTTGTTTGTAATATCCAAAACCCAGAATCATCCCAGATGGCCTTCAACAGGTAAATGGTTAAACAAATTGTGATACATCCATAAAAAGGAATGAACTACTAATACAGGCAACAACTGGGTGAAACTCCATGTAATAATGCTAACGGAAAAAGCCAGCTCCAAAAGTTACATGCTGTATGTTTCCATTTACATAAAATTATGAAATGACAAAATTTTAGAAATAGAGAACAGGGTAGTGGTTGTTGGGGGATAGGGACAGGTGCAGGAGTGGAAAGAGGTGGGACGGAAGTGGCTGTTGTTATAAAAGGACCGCATGAGGGATCCTTGTGGTGGTGGAACTGTTAATATCTTGGCTGTAGTGATGGATGCACTAAACTATACAGGTGATAAAATTATATGTAACTTAATATGCACACACACACCACAATGAGCACAAGCAAAACTGGGGGATTCTGAGTAAGATGGGTGGATTGTATCAATGTTGATATCCTGGCTGTGATATTATACTATAGGTTTGTGAAATGTTACCTTTTGTGGAAAACTGGGCAAGGTGTACAAGGTATCTCTTGGTACTGTCTTACAACTGCATGTGAATGCACAATTATCTCAATAAAATTTCAATAAAAAGACACAATTAAGAGACTGAAAAGGCAAAGGCAAGCCACAGAGTGGAATAAGATATCTGCAATACCTATAAAAGATTTGTGTGTAGAAAACATAAAAAACTGCTTCAAATCAATAAGCAAAGGACAAACAACCCAACAGAAAAAAAAAGGCAAATAGTCTTGAACAGGCACTTTGTAAAAGGAAATGTCTAAATGGCCAAGAAACATTCAAAAAGAAGCTCAGTCTGATTAGTTACCCCTCGGGAATGGCTAAAATGAAAAAGACAGACAATCCCAAGTAATTATGAATGATGTGGAGCAAATGACGAGTGTAAAGTGGTAAAACCACGTTGTAATCTTGCCAGTAAGGGCTAAAGCTAAATATACACATGCTCTATGCTCTATGTATATTATTATTGCCCAATGATGTTGCATAGCAAGCAAATACAAAACCTCAGAGGCATAGAAAAATAAATATTTATTTTTTCTCACAAATCTATGAGTTGCCTGGGCATTTCTCCTGGTCTTGGCTGTGCATACAGGGCTTACTTGTGGTTATTCAGCTAAGGGTCAACAAGTAAACTTTGCTTATCTTGGTTGGACTTTCTCAGATTTCTGGGGTCTCAGCTAAGATGACTTTCTTCTGCCCTGCATGGACTCTCATCTTCCAGCAGGCTAGCTCAGTTTTGTCTCAAGCTAGCCTGGGAATGTTCTCATGCCAGTAACAGAGAAACAGGAGAGAAGCCAGCAAAACACTCTTCATTCTAAACCTCAGAGTTCTGAACCTCAGGCCTACACTCAGAGCCAGCACACAATCTCTTCTACCACATCCTATTGGCCAAAGCCAGTCACCAGGCCAGCCCAGATCCAAGGGGTAGGGAAATTGACTACCATTTTTTTTTTTGAGGTATTGGGGTCAGGGATTGAACCCGAGACCTTGTATGTGGGAAGCTGGCCCTCAACCACTGAGCCACATCGGCTTCCCTGAGTTGGTTTTATCACTTGTTTTGCTTGTTGTTTGTTGTTTTTGGTTTTTCAGGAGGCACCAGTGGCAGCTAGAAACTGAAATGGGGCTCAAGGTGTGGAGCTTCTGAATGCTGATATGTTTGGTTTTTTAAATCTATTTACACAGGTATATTCACCTTGTGGAAAATTCATGGAGATATACATTTATGTTTTGTGCACTTTTCTTCATGTATATTATATGTCAAAATAAGTTTAAAATTAACCCCAAAGAGGAGCAGATGTAGCTCAAGTGGTTGAGTGCCTGCTTCTCATATACGAGGTCCTGGGTTCAATCCCTGGTACCTCCTATAAAAAAAAAAATTAACCTCAAGAAATATAAAAAGAAGTGAATAATAAAGAAAAGAACAGAAACTAATAAAATAGAAAGCAAAGCACAATAAAGAAGATCAGAAAAGTTGGTTCTTGGAAAGACTCATAAGAAAAAAATAGAAAAGGCACACACAAAAAAACAGTATCAGGAATTTTTAAAAAGGCCTATCACTACAGAGCCTATGGACATTAAACAAGAGAACCACATAATATTATGAAGTACTTAATCCCAAAAATTTGAAAATTCATTTGAAATGAACAAATTCCTAGAAAAAACACAACTTACACAGGAAGTGATAGACAACTTAAAAAGTATTTTATCTATCTAAGACATAGAATCTGAAATTAAAAATACTCTCACCATGCAAAAACCCAGGTCCAGATGACTTTACCAATAAATTCTATGAAATATATAGGATATGGATAATAATAATTCAATATAAACTCTTTCAGCACATTTAATTTTTTTATTTTTTATTTTTTATTACATATCCCCCCTTTCTGCTTGTTCTTGCTGTGTTCATTTTTGCACTCTTCTGTGTCCGCTTGCCTCCCCCCGCTGTGGCAACCCGCTGAGTCGGCTCACTGTGCGACAGCCTGCCTGCTCGTGGTGGCTTCCCCTGCTCGTGGGGGCTTGCCCTGCCCGTGGGGGCTTGCCCTGCCTTCTCAAGGCAGTCTGCCCACTCAAGGAGGCCCTGGGAACCAAACCCGGGGCCTCCCATGTGATAAACCGGCGCCCTACCAATTGGGCTACAGCCAGCCCCTCAGCACGTTTAAAAGGAGGAATATATTGTAATACATTTTGTGAACTAATATAAACTTGACACTAAAACCTGGCAAGAATAATACAAAAAAAGGAAAATTAAAAGCTAATATCTCTCATGAAAATAAATACAAAATCTTAAACAAAATTTTATTTTTCTTTAAATAATCCATTATGATATAAGATTGAGTTAACATTTCTAAATCAGTGCAATTCATTATATTTATTAACAGAATAAAAGATAAAAGAATCATATGATCATTTCAGTTTAGGCAGAAAATGTATTATATAAATTCACCATCTATTCATGATTTTTTAAAAAATCTCAGTGAATTGGAAATAAAAGTATAGTTATAAAATGTAATAAGTGTTATTTACAGTTACATCATAATTAATGGTGAAATGTTGAAAGCTTTCTCATGAAACAAGAAAAAGAGTGCTGTCATCATTTTTATTCAGTATTGAACTGGAGGTTCCTAGCCAATGCAATAAACCAAGAAAAATGGGTACAAGGATTGGAATAAGAAGAAATAAAACTATCATCACTTACAGATGGCATGTTATGTACATAGGAAAAATGACATTTAACAAACAATTTTATTCACAGTAGCATTAAAAGTATTAGACATCTAAGAAATCAATTCTAATGAAAGATTTTCTACACAGAAAACTAAAACAGTATGGTTTTGTATAGGCATACCATGATCATGGATCAGAAGACACAATATTGTAAAGATGTCAATTATACTCTAAAATTTTCTACAGAGTTAGTGCAATCTGAATTTAACTTTCGATGAGTTTGCTTGTGGATATTGATAAGATGATTCGAAAATTCATAAGGAAATACAAAGGCTCGAGATTATCCAAGACAATCTTGAACAAGAAGAACAAAGTTGGAGGATTAAATTACCAGAAATCAAGGCAGAATATAAAGTTACTATAAATAAGACAGTATGGTAATGGCATAGAATAGAGAAATAGACCAATGGAACTGAACACCAAATCTACAAAGACACACACATATACAGTCACCTGATTTATGACAGAAGTAATGCTTCAGTGTAGGGGAGAAAGGGTGGCATAGGGACAGTTGGAAAACCATGTGAGAAAAAAATTAGTATTGACTCCTGCATAACACCATGCATACGTATTACATATCCCCCCCCTTTCTGCTTGCTCTTGCTGTGTGTCCATTCTTCTGTGTTTTTTTTTTCCTATGTCTGCTTCTTGTCTGCCCCTGTCTTTTCTGGCGACGTGCTGAGTCAGCCCCTCCGCGCAGACAGCTTACTCCATTCGTGGGTGGCTCCATTCTGTTTCACGGGCGGCTCCGCTCCATGTTTTTGCGGGCTGCTCGGCTTCCATGATTCGCGGGCGGCAGCTCGGTGTTTCGCGGGTGACTTGCCCTGCCCGTGGCAGCTCCGCCCTGCCCGTGGTGGCTTTTTGCCTTGCCCACGGCGGCTTTGCCCCGCCCACGGTGGCTTGCCTTTCTCAAGGCCGTCTGCCCGCTCGGAGAGGTCCCCAGGAACTGAACCCAGGGCCTCCCATGGGTATACCGGCGCCCTATCCACTGGGCTATCCAGCCAGCCCCGGAGAATATCTTCTTAAACAGTACACAAAAGGCCCTAACCATAAAGGAACATGTGGTGGTCTAGAAATGTATTTACCCCAGGGGGCTGGCTGTAGCTCAATTGGTAGAGTGCCGGTTTACCACATGGGAGGCCCTAGGTCGGTTCCTGGGGCCTCCTTGAGTGGGCAGACCGCCTTGATAAGGCAAGCCGCCATGGCAGGGCAAAGCCACCATGGGCAGGGCAAGCCCCCGTGGGCAGGACAAGCCGCCCGTGAGCAGGCAAGGTTGCTGCCCGGTGAGCTGACTCGGCGGGTCGCCACAACGGCGGGGGGAGACAAGCAGACACAGAAGAATGCAAAAAAATCAACACAGGAAGAACAAGCAGAAGGGGGGCAGATATAAAAAAAAATGTATTTACCCCAGAAAATCCATTCTGTGAGTGTAAACCTATTATAAGTTTTCATGAGGTTATTTCAGTTAAGGCATGGCCCAGGGTGGGTCTTAATCTTGTTACTGGAGTCCTTTGTAAACAGGATAAATACACAGAGAGAAAGCTATGGAAGCAAGAAGGTGAAAGGAACAAAATCCAGCAGAGAAGGAAGAGAATGGCAGATGCCACCACGTTCCCTGCCATGTGGCAGAGGAGTCAAGGATTGCCAGTAGCCAGTCTTTGGGAAGAAAGTATCACCTCAATGCCTTGATTCAGACATTTTTATCAGCCTCAAAATTGTAAGCTTGTAAACGAATAAAGTTCCATTGTTAAAGTCAACACATTTCATGGTATCTGCTTTTAGCAGCCCAGCAAACTGAAACAAATTTTGGTACCAGAAGAGTGGGGTGCTGCTATTGCAAATTCTAAAGATGTTTTTTTTTAAAGGCTTTGTAATTGGGTTATGAGTAGAGGTGGGAAGAATTGTGAGGTGCTTGATAGAAAAGGCCTAGATTTCTTTGAAGAGACTGTTGGCAGAATTATGGACATTAAAAGTACTTCTGATGAGACCTTAGGCAGAAATGACAAATGTGTCATTGCAAACTGGAAGAAAGGCAACCCTTGTTTTAAGATGGAAGAGAGCTTGGAAAAATTGAGTCGTGCTGTCAGATGGAAGGCAGAAGTTGAAAGTGATGAGCTTGGATATTTAGCTGAACAGATTTCTAAGCTAAATGTGGAAGGTGCTCCCTGGTTTCTCCTTGCAGCTTAGAGTAAAATGTGAGAGGAAGGGGACAAGCTGAGAACTGAACTCCTGGGCACAAAGAAACCATAAATTGATGGTTTGGAAAGTTCTGAGCTTCCAGAAATTGAGTCTCCAGAGAACAGTGCTCCATGTGAGGTTTAACTGAATAAGGAACCAGTCAACCAGTTCAGTACAAGTCAGAACTGGAAATACAGTTATCCAGGAAGGATTTGTGGTATGTTCTTTTATTTGGTGGTTTGGACTCTTGTGTACTAAATGCAAAACCGACAAGGTTTTTTTGTGAGATCTGTATGAAAAGAACCTCTTCCAGCCTGTACTAAAAAGGGAGCAAAAAGGGACAGATTGAAGGAAAAATCACTTTGAGGGCAGGACCATGGAAGGTGCGGTCTGGACCTAAGATATTTTCTAGGGCCAAGAGAGGAGACCCACCAATAAGTGTGGAAAGGGAGAGTATGCCCTGGTACTTAGAGAAGGCAGGAAAAGTGTTACTACCCCAGTTTTTTCAGTTGCCTGGGAGATTGTGGTGAGCCTGTCTGCTATCCCAATACTTGACAAGGATGGAGCCTAGAATTCAGCTGCCACCCCAGTGATTGACAAGTGTGGAGCTGAGAGCCTGGGCATCACCCCAATGCTTGAAGACGTTGGACCCTTCACCCCAGTATTGAGGGAGAGCATGGATGCTGCTCAAGCACTTACAAAGGGTGGGGCTGCTCCTCCATCAGGCCCAGAGGACAAAACATTGTTCCATAGGTGATTCTCAGACCTTGATATCTAATGGATGATGCCCTGCAAGATTTCAGAATTGTTTGGGACCCATGACCCCTGTTTTCCTTCCAATTTCTCCCTATGAGAATGGGAATGTTTATCCTAGGTCTGCCCCTCCTTTTATAGTGGAAGCAGATAACTTGTTCTCTAGGTTTCATAGGTCCACAGACTGAGGAAAATTATGTTGCAGGACAGACCACACCTATAACCAGTTTTGATGAGAATTTTAGTGTTGTTACTGACCTGATATAAAGCTTTTGGGATATTAAGATAGAATGACTGTATTTTGTATAAGAAAAGAACATGTCTTTTTGGGGTCCAGAGGGTGCAGTATGGTGGTTTGGAACTTATGTACCTCCAGAAAATCAAGTTCTTAAAGCTAATCCATTCCTGTGAGTGTAAACCTATTGTAAGTAGGTTTTCATGAGGTTACTTCAGATAAGGCATGGCCCAAGGTGGGTCTTAATCTTATTACTGGAGTCCTTTATAAACAGGATGAATACAAAGAAAGAAAGCCATGGAAGCAAGAAGCTGAAAGGAATGAAATCTGGAAGAGAAGGGAGAGACAGCAGATGCCATCATGTGCCTTCCCATATGGCAGAGAAGTCAAGGATTGCCATCAATCCTTGTCTTCGGGATGAAAGCATCGTCTTGATGATGCCTTGATTTAGACATTTTTCTCAGCCTCAAAACTGTAAGCTGGGAGTGGATGTGGCTCAAGCAGTTGAATACCTGCTTCCCACATGGGAGGTCCCAGGTTCAGTCCCTGGCGCCTCCTAAAAACCAAACAAAAAACAAGTGAACAAATGAGAAAACCAACTCAGGGGAGTTGATGTGGCTCAGTAGTTGAGCACTGGCTTCCAACATATGAGATCCTGGGTTCAATCCCCAAGACCAGTACCTCAAAAAACAAAACAAAAACAAAAACAAAACTGTAAGCTTATAAGTTAATAAATTCCCATTGTTAAAGCTAATGCATTTCATGGTGTCTGCATTCAGCAGCACAGCAAACTAAAACAGAACACACATTGAATTACATTAAATTAGGAATTTTTGATCATTAAAAGATGGCATTAAGAAAGAAAAATGGAAAGGACTTCCAGCATGACAATGTGAGATGCTCTGTGGATTTACTCCCTGGTGAAACTGGTAAAAGTTATGTTTTTAAAGCTATGATTTAAAGTTTCTATGAATCCCCATAAGAGAAATATTATGTTTTTAAAATGAATCTATTCCTGTGGGTCTGATACCCTTTGATTGCATTAAATTTAGTTGAGGCTTTTTTGATTAGATTACCTGATAAGATCACTTTAGGGGCATGATTCATGTTGAGTCTCCACCATCTTGCTAGGTCTGATAAGAATGGAGACACACACAGAAAGAGAGAGACAGATAGACACAGGAAAAGGAAACTGTCATTTTTCATCCCGCCATGTGAGAGAGAACTAGGGGATCACTTAAGCATGATGTCCTTAAGAGGCTGGGCCCACAGAGCACCACAAGAGGAGACAATGAGTCCAGAAGGGAAGGCTGAGACCTTGGCAGAGATCTGTCGCCATCTTGCTTTGCCACGTGCCTAGACAACAGAATCAACAGTAGCTGACTTTCATGAGAACACACTTCTTATGGTGCTTTAGTTTGGACTTTTCATGGCTTTGGAACTGTAAGCTTTTACTCCAAATAAATCTCCTTTATAAAAGTCAACCCATTTGTGGTACTTCGCATCAGCAGCCACTTGGCAAACAAAAATAGGTCCCAAGCAAATGAAACAATGAAAATCTACTAAAATTCAATAAGAATTTCAAGAGACTGTGGCATTTGAATCCTCCCCGCCTCCCAAGTCAGCAAGATGGAAACTCTACTCAGACTCCTGCAGTCAAGAATATAGGGCTCCCTTTCACCTCAGCTCCCAGTTGGAGGGCTATCTTCCTGGGAGAGGAAGGATGTCAGAATTTCTCATCCTGCTCCCAGCTAACTGTTGCTAGTGCTGAGGCTAAATGCATATGAGTGCAGCCAAGAGGTGGGGGAACCCTTCTTTTGGCCAGCCCCTATTCTTGGGATGGAGATTCTAGCATGGGTCCAGCACCACTGAGAATACTGGAGCTTCAATTGTGCTTGACCCAGCTTTTAAGGTGGGGGCTCCACACTGGGAGAGGCAAACCAAGGAGACCTGAGGTCACTACCTTCCCCTTCCTCAAGCACTCAGCTCCTAAAGTGGAGGCATCACTCAGAGAGAAGCATGTCATTATCTCTACCTCCAGATCCATGGCTCAAAGATTTTGCCTGAAAAGGGAAGCAGGCTTTAAAACAGATAACTACTAATCTGTTCATTTGCAACAGAGTGTGGAGAAATTCAAGACAAAGAGCACTCTCAAGGACAGTAGAGGTTGTGGTGAAAGGCAATTGGGAGGACAATGCTAGATTTATTGGATATATAGGCTATCCTGTGTGCCAGTTAGTTTGCCTAAGAAAACTGGAGAAACACACACCTGGTAGGAGCCTTCTTGGAGTCAGAACAAATCTGAAACACTGATCTCAGGAACTATCCTCTCAAAGGAGCCCATATTTGATTGATCTAGTCTATGGGGGAACTTACACAAGGAAATTGTTGAAAACAATAGAAAATTAGCTGTTAATTAGTGGAATTTAGCAGCTAGATGTGGTCAGAGAAAGAGACAGTCAAGAGGATCCTGCCCAAACCACTATCATTCCAGGGTGAATATGAATATACCGGAGGCTATGCTCCCTGAAGAACAGCATCAGAGACTTCACATTGTGTGTGTGTGG
>PVKH010024056.1:0-13559 GCA_004027955.1 Chaetophractus vellerosus
AGGGACATACCAGAAAGGGGCTACAGTGCTGCAGCTGTCCACTTTCAGGTGGTACCTGCATATCATGCAGAACCATCTGTAAACCAAACCCAAGTTTTCTCTTCCTCAGTACCAGGGGATGTGATGATTTGCTCAAGCAATGATACCACATCTGGGACAGCAGCTGTGATTGGAGTCACCACCTGTTTAAGTTTACGATAATCTACTGCCGTCCTCCAAGATCCATCTGTTTTCTACACAGGCCAAATAGAAGAGTTGAATAGGGATGTGGTGGGAACCACCACCCCTGCATCCTTTAGATCCGTGATGGTGGCACTGAACTCTGCAATCCCTCCACGAATCCAGTTTTGCTCCTGATTTACTCTTTTGCTATGTAGGGGCAACTCTAGTGACTTCCACTTGTCTTTCCTACCATAATGGCCCTCACTCCACAAGTCAGGGATCCATTTTCAGGATTCTGCTAGTTACTGAGTATGTCTATTCCAATTATGTATTCTGGAACTGGGGAAGTAACCACCAAATGTGTCTAGGGACCCACTACCCATTGGTCCCACTGTGAGATGGACCTGAGCTAAAACTCCATCAATCACCTGACCTCCATAAGCCCCTACTCTGACTTGTGGACCACAGTGATGTTTTGGGTCTCCTGGAATTAATGTGACTTCTGAGCCAGTGTCTAATTATCCCTGAAATGTCTGATCATTTCCTTTTCCCCAATGCACAGTTATACTGGTAAAAGGCCATAGGTCTCTTTGGGGAAAGCTGGGAGGAAGATTAATCATATAAATTTTTGGCAGTGTAGCAGGATCCTTCCCCAAGGGGACCTGGACTCACTCACCCTCATTTAAGGGGTTCTAGGTCTGTAAACTATCTCAAGTCTGGGAATTGATTAAGGGGTCATGATTCTCTGTGTCTGTAATTCAAGTTAGGATTTTGTTCACTCAACCTAGAATTCTTCTGCTTATACAGATCAGGTAGGAATTTAGTAGACTGCCCATCCATTTCACTTCCGGGTATCCCATGATCCATTAGCCAAAGCAATAGCTCTATGTGACCCAGACTCTCCACTGATCCGTTGAGTCTGCCTTTCATTGTGGTAGCCACACCCACATTGTCAGTTGGTGATTAACTGCTGCTAATTGGCTTCTACCAGCCAGAGATATAATCATTCCCATAGTGTTTAAGGATTCTAGTTCCATGACAGTAGTTCCCACAGTAATATCTGGACTACAGAGAAGAGCAACCACAGAACTCTTCAGGGAACATAGAGTCAGTTTTACAAATTTATTCCTCACAGTCTTGATTAAAGGTATGTCCTCTGGTCATTCCTGAGGTGGGTAGGCAGGTCTTAAAGGATGAATCTATTCTAGCATTCCAATCTCTCTAAGACTTTGGATTCCCTCTCCTCCTGTATACCAGGATAAATTAGGCATCTCAATCTCAGACATTCTAGGTCATCTTTTGGTCCATGTTTCAGTCAGCCATCCAAACAAACTGTGAAAGCCCTTTCTAACCTCTCAAACAACAGCACTGAATCCAGAGTCTCCACTTAGTGGGTCCATATCGATAAATTGAGCCTGATCCAACTTTATATTCTTTCCATCATGATCCCATACCCTTAGTATCTATTCCACACATATTCCCCTGATTTCCTTCTATATAAGTTGGAAATCTCATGCAGTTCTTTTAGAGTATAGTGTACTTCCCACTGGATCACACTTTTTTGTACTTTGCCTTTGGGGTCTTGTTGTGATTGCAGTCTAGTAATAGGTATGAAAGAGAAGAGGGGTGGTGGGAGTGGGTAAAGGGAAGGATTGGAAATGTTTTGCAAGCTACTGACCTCAGGGCATTCCTTTGAATTTTTGTCTGGTGAGAAGATTAATCTCTTCAGGCAGGTGATAGAAGGCAGGCTCCTCAGGTGAGGGTGGAGGTTGGGTAATGCAGGATGGAGTTTGGCTGGTACCTGCCTCAGAGCTGGGAGGAGGTCCAGACTCCTTGGGGCAGGCTGGAGGCTGGGTGATACAAGCTTGACATTTGTGTGATCTCCACAGGGCAGACCATCACAGGTTTATCTGGCAAAGTCTCAGACGAATTTAGGGTTTCAGTGTTCCCATCAATATCATCATCAACCTACGTGTCTCCATCCCAATCCTCAGGGTTCCACTCCTTCCCAATCAATGCTCTCGCTTTAACAGCAGACACCCAGCAAGACTGAGATTTTAGTTTCTGTTGTAATTCTGCTACTCTTACAATGAGACTCTGAGTCTGGTTTTCAGATCTCTCAAATCTATGGCTGTATGAAACAAGGTTTTCTTTGACAGCACACATAGAAACTTTCACATCATTCATGTGGCATTTAAGTTGCAAATTTGAAGCCTTTAGCTCATTCCTTTTTGTAACTGTATCCAGAGTGTTCAGCAACAGGCAGCCACCATCACTGTACCTTTTGACTCCACAAAACTTTGTTAAGGTGTTGAAAGCACTCTCACCCAGATCCTTGCCTCTTATAAACATGGAAGTAGTCGAATCCAGTGGTGATATTTTGCAAATCTTCATTGCCAACTCACCTCATGGGCTGTCAGTGGCCTCTTGATTACTGGAAAGGGAGTCATTAGTGCCCTTGAGTCCAATTAGAGTAGAGAGCCAATAGCAAAACTCTCATAACCACGTCAGAAATCCCATTTTTAAGATTCTGTTTCTCAAGAACCACTCATGGGACAAAGCTGTATTAGACAGGGTTCTCTAGAGAAACAGAACTGACAGAAGATATCTGTAATTAGTATGAGATTTTATAAAATTCTCTCACTGACCATGGGGATGCACAAGTCCAAATTCCACAAGGCAGGGGCTCCAATGAAGGTCCCTGATGAGTCCCCAGGAGACCTTGGCCATCCAAGTAGAGCTGGAAAATTCTCTCTCTAAATGCTGAAATCACTACCCCTTTTAAGGCCTTCGACTGATTGTATAAGACGTCACTCAGTGCTGACAGCAATCTCCCTGGTTGATCATAGATGTAATCATCCATCTATGCAATCAACTCACTGATGATTAAAGTCTATGAAATGTCCTTGTTATTACAGTTAGTCCAGGGCTTTCCTGATCAAACAACTGGGCACAATTACATGGTCAAGTTGACACATTAGCTTAACCATCACAACTGCAAATAAGGTAACAGAATAACATTTTTTTTTAAATCCATGGAACTACATTACACAAACAGTGCACCCTACGTTAAACTGTGAACTATAGTTAATAGTACAATTATAAAAATGTGCTATCAATTGTAACAAATGTTCCATACCAATGCAAGTTGTTAATATTAGTGTGGTATATGGGAATCCTGCATTTTATGCATGATTTTTTTGTAAACAATTGTTTGATTGTTCACAACTTCTCTACTAAAGAAAAAAAAAGTAAATATGCAACCATTTTTTAAAATTAGTTTTAAAAAAAGGAAAGCCAAGTGCTATGAGCAAGAGGGATGGATGCTGAGGATGGGGGTGGGAAAGACTAATTCCCACCCCAGACTATAAGATGCCATCCTCTCAGTGTGTAAGTTTACAAACCCAACTGCATGGCAATGATGAAACGATATGAAAGGAGCCTCTGATGGTTGCCTGGTGAACCAGGTGAAGTTCAGCTCCACTGACAAATATTTTGATTACAGGTAATATTAAGTGGTTCTTCCTACAGTACAGATACTCTGTTAAGCATTGCATGCTCCTTAATTCATTTACTCCTTCAATGACCCTCATCTGCTTTAACTCTGTTATTAATAATGTACATGATTCTGTGCAGGAAAAATAACTATAAAAGAATACAAACACGCAACACTCCAAAGAATCAGGAATGATCAATGAGTACATTAAAAAAAAACTTAACATCACAAGGAAACGCACATTAAAAGGAAATATCCTTACTTCCTTGAATGTGATTGGCAGATGTTTCTCACCAAGTGTTGAAGAGAATGTGAAGGGAAAAGAAATTACACATGGAGGAGGAAGTGTAATTTGTTACAACTACTTTAAGAAGCATTTGGAACTATCTAACAAATTGAATTAAGTTGAAGCTATGCATATCTAGAACCCACCTGTTTCTAGATATGTAAAGAAACTCTAGAACATGTGCCCAGGGACAATGTTGATTGAGACACTGTGTAACAGGAAAAATTTTGAAAACACCTATCAATAGAAAAATGGATTAAAATATTTTTTAAAATGGAATATTATTCAGCATCTAAAATAAATGAGCTAGAACGATTATATATAGTCCATGATGGATAAATCTCTAAAATATATCTAAAAGGAAAAAACAAGTTGCACTTGCAGGATGATACATGCAAAATACCATTTATGTAATGTTTGTTTACAGATATAAATGCATTTAGTCAAAATATAAAACATGTTGGAGATTAATACACAACTACAGCATAGTAGTTATATCTCAGGAGGGAGTCAAAAATAGGTTTAGGGGCAGGAGACCCCAATACTCTCTTTCTTTTTTAAAAAGGGAGCAAACATGGAAAAATATTGATGTTATCAAATCTGAGCATCCAGCGTGGTACTGTTCACTTTCTTATTCTCCATATTCCACAGCATATTGGAAATATTTATGATAAATATTCAAGATTCAGGGTAATTTTATAAGAGGTGTTTTATATGCCCTCATATTTAATGATTTCATTTGCCCATTAGTATTATCATCAAGCAAAGAAATTATTTAGTTCCTCAACATTAACCATTTGCTCAGAAATTAAACTGGGGCACCTAATAAATCATAAACATTGCCATTCCTTCAACTCCCATGTACTAGGTGAGCTCTTACTATGTGACAAGCATAGTGACAGCCTCATGCTGCCCTATTCAATTTAACAAGCCCAAGGTGACACCTCCAGGAAAAGCAGAGCCAGAATTATACCCAGCTTTGTTGGTCTCCAAAATTTTATACCTTAATTAAGGGCTCCACTTCTAAAAGCATATTGTTGCTCCTTGTGGCAACAACATGGAAAGGAACCGTGTGGTTAATGCATTGGAATAATATTAACATAGATCTTTGATGGTCAGTGAGTGGGAAAATGTGAAAATAAACTACCTGACTAAGTTCATGTAGCTAGCTGAGAGCAGAGCGAATACTAGAATCTAAGATTTAAACAACAGACCACTTTATGCCTTATCCAGGAGAACAGACTACCCGTTACAGCAGATTTTCCAACAAATGTCACTCTGAAGCCTTGCCAAAATTAAATGTCCCTAATATCACACCATTAAGCACTGTTCAAATAAATCTCCTTCCAGGAATACCTTTAATACATTGACATTTGAATCATGACAACTGGTACAGCTGCCTAAAATGACATACCATATTAAGTGACCTGAAAATACATTCTTTGCAGAAATAAAATTAAACAGTTTTGTTATTATGAACATTTTGGGATAGCATTAGATATTTGTGAATTCTACCAATTGGAATTTTCTGTAGGCAATTAAAAATTAGTAGACAGAAACTTTCTCGACTATGATACAATGACATGCAAAAAGACATGCTGGAGTAGCAGAAAAGATATCCAGTCATAAATCCTAGATATGATTCCTCCACCCCTCCCCCAGCTTAACAGCAATGAGCTCGAGGCAAATCATAGCCTCATTAAGCTTCACCCACACTGAATAGATTCCTGAGCTCTTCTGGGAAAATGAGACAATGTTTGTGAACATGTCCTTTTTTTAAAAAAAAATTAAAATAGAACATACACAAAGAGAAATCCATTGAAAGGTACAGCTTGATAAATTTTCACAAATTGAGCACATGTAACCAGCACCCAAACCAAGAAACAGAACTTTTATCCCAACTTCTAACAATAGATTACTTTTGCCAACTTTTCCACTCTTCGTAAATGTGCACTGGTTGTGTGGCGGGTTTCTTTTGCTAACTTCATGTCTGTGACGGTTTCATATTGCTGCATGTATATGTAGCCCACTCATTCCTATTGTTGTATACTATTATGGAGTGTATCACAACATATTTATCCATTCTGTTGCTAATGGGTATTTGGAGAACTTCCAGGTTTGGGGTATTACAAATTGTGCTAATTGAACATCCTACTATATGTCTTTTGCTGAAAGGTACATTCAGCATATTTCTGTTAGGTACATTCCTAATAGTGGAATTGCTGGGTCATACAGTATGTGTATTGGTTTCCTATCACTGCTGTAACAAATTAATTCAAACACAGTGGCTTAAAATAACACAAAATTACCTTAACATTACGGAGGTCAAATTTTCTGAGTAGGTCTTACTGAACTAAAATCAAGGGGTCAGCATTCTCTTCAGGAGGTTCTAGGGAAGATCCATTTTCTTGCCTTTTCCAGCTTCAAGAGGCTGCCCACATTCCTTAGCTCATGGCCCCCATCCATCTTCAAAGCCAGCAATGCCTGGTCGAGTCTTTCTCAAGGACACATCACTCTGACATTCTGCCTGCCTCCCTCTTCCACATTTAAAGGACTTTTGTGATAATCTCCTTATCTTAAAATCTTTTGATTAACTCTAAACTTCATCTGCAACCTTAATCCCTCCTTACCATGTAACAATATAATCACAGGTTCTGGGGATTAGGATGTGCACATCTTTGGGGGTATTATTCTGCCTGTAAGAGCCCCGAAAGAGTAACACCTATCCCTCAGACAAAATAAATTCACCACACTCCAAGGTGTCCGAAGAGCTCAACCTAATACAGCATCAATTCACCTACAAAATTTCATCTTTGTCTCATAAACTCAAAAGTCCCTAAATCTCATCATTTAAAATCAGGTATGGGCAAAGCTCTGGGTATAATTCATTCTGAAGCATAATTCCTCTCCATCTGCGGACATCTGAGGCTCAAATAAACAAGTTATTAGCTCTTAAAATACAATGGTGACATAGGCATATTGTGGCCTATTATTTTATGAATCCCAAAAAAGAAATATTATGTTTGTAAACTAACCTACTCCTCTGGGTGTGGTACCCTATGGCTGCGTTTAATTAAGCTGAGGGGACTTCGATTAGATTACTTGATAAGATCGATTTAGCGCTTTTGATTAGAGTCTCCACCCCCTTGCTAGGTCTGATATAAATAGACTCACAGGGTAGACACAGGAAAAAAAGGGAACTGCCATGTCTGATTCTCCATGTGAGAGAAAAGACTCCAGTTTTGCCCACAGCTGATCTGCAAGGAGAGAAGCCCTAAGAGACAAGCCCTATGTCACTTTGCAGCTGAAATTGGGAAGAAAGCAGAGCAGCTGAGCCTGAGAGAGAAAGTACAGATGGGAAGGCTGAGACCAGGGAGAGATGGCTCGCCATCTTACATCAACACGTGGCAGCTGACTTTGGTGAGAAAGCACCTCTTACGGTGCTTTGAGCTGTACTTTCCACAGCCTTGGAACTGTAAGCTTTTACCCTGAATAAACACTGTTTATATAAGCCAACACATTTCTGTTACTTTGCATTGGCAGCCCTTTGGCAGACGAAAACACATAACATAACAATTATAGATATCCTGGTTCAAAAGAGGGGAAAATGGAAGGAAAAGAAAAGTCAAAGTCCCCAGCAATTTTGAAATCCAATCAGGCAAATGCCATTTGGATTTAATGACCAGGAATAATCCTCTGTGGTTCAACCTCCCCTCTCTGGGCTCACAGCCCTGTCCTCTGATTCATCCTTCCTTTTTCATGAAAGGTGGCATATGTTTTTATCTGAGTAGTTGTATCAGTCTTTTTCTTGTTGTAAAATTATGGGATCCAACAGCCTTCTTTCATTTCATATCTCTCTGTCCCTTTCATCCCAAGCTGGCAGTGTTTCTGCTGACATAAATTTCTGAAGAACCTGTGGATGTCTCGTGTTTGTTCTTGGTTTCATTCCTTTAGACAAGTGGCTCCTCCACAGCTTTCTCCCGGATAATTCCATCTCTATTCCTGGCTTCAGCTGAGATGGCAGAGGAGATCCATGAGTCACATCCAAGAGCCTCATCTCTTCAGAAAGCCCTCTGTGTAACTGAACACTGTGACCTTTGGATCCTCCTAGGTACGAGGCAAAGAAAATTGACCAGACACACCCTTGGTTTTCTCTCCAGAGAAAACAGCAAATCTCCTGCTTTTAGTGTCTTGTGCAATATGGATACACTGAGAATTTCCCAAATCATGAAGTCCCAGATCTTTCTGCTTAACAGTTCTTTCCTCAATCTATCTGTTTTCTCTCACATTTTACTACAAATATAAGGAAGAAACCAGACTATCAACACCTTGCTTGAAAATATCCTCGGTTAAATAGCCAAATTCATCATTTATAAGTTCTGATTTCCACATAACTGTAGAACACATTTCTTTAAGCTTTTTGCCACTATATTATGAGGATTCCCTTTCCTCTAGTTTCCAATAACACGTTCCTCATTTCTGTCTGAGCCCTCACTTCCAAACTCATTTAACATCCATATCTACTAAGAGTCTGTTCAAGGCAATATAGGCTTTTTCTATCATGCTCCTCAAAATTCTTCTAACCTCTGTCTACCGCCTTAAAAGGCAGAGCTTTGAGCTAGAAACTGTCTCCCTCTGCAGAGCCAAGAAAAGGTTGGCCCATCTTTCAGGATTAGTAAACCTTCAATCACTGGCCTAAAATGTAGCACAAAGAAAAACATTTTCACTAAGATATTGGTTTAAAAGAAAAAAAGGTTTCACCAAGAAATCAGAAATCCAAACTTGTACTACACATAGGTATGAGGCACCACTTCTCCTACCCAGCAATGCAGAAAGCTCAAATCAAGACACTAAAAATCACAAAATACACAAAGAAATCCACCAACATGAGAGTCAGTGAAGCAGCAAATGGAAAAAATTAACACCCCACAAGTCATAATAGAAAAAGTCTAAAGGAACTTTAAAACAAGTATGCATAAACTGTCAAAGAAACTAAGGGGAAAAAATAGACTCCACAAGACAAGAACAAAACATCGTTTTAAAAAAAGCATATTTGCAAAAGAAGCAAATCAAATAGAAAATCTAGGACAGAAATATATAATGTGGTATGCAATTCTCTGTAGGTATGTTAAATAAGTATACTTTGTAAAAGAGAAAACTAGTAAACTAGAATCCAGAGCTGAGAAAATCACCCAGTATAAAGCACAGGAAGATCAAGTGCTACTGGTATGAAAGAGGAGTAAGAGACACAGAGGATGAATTAAGAAGGCGCAACACACATCTAACTGGGGATTTACAAGGAGAAGGAGACTAGGGGGAAAAATGAAAGCGGAGAACCGTTTAATAAGCAAGTTTAAACATAGTTCCTCCAGAAGCTCACAATCCAGCAGAAAATTAATTGGCCAATGTTCTCTAAGCTGAAGGTAGCATATAAGACTCCAGAATCCCAGGGAAGGATACTTCCTACCTTGACATTCTGCAACACACACACACACACCATTGTGTGATTAGCTTCTGGCCCTTCAAATTTCAACTGATGTGGCTTTGAACTAGGGAAGTGATGTTAGCCTACAGACCAGAGAGAACTGGAACAGAGGTGAGGGAACTACTTCCCTGGATCTAGTTCAAGATCCAGCACTGTAGTCTTTACTTTATCCCTCTTGTTCAAACACAACAGAGAGTTTATGTGTGCTGTATACTACCCAGGGCTTCTGCTTATAATGTCAATAAGGAAAAGCCAGAAGTTTAGCCAACCTAGAATCCTCCTCCTGTGTCCAGCTACTTGATTTGCATGTTGAGAAGTCACGTAGTTCCAGGAGCAGACATGTAACCCAAGAAGGGCCAATACAACAAAACTCACCCTGTTGGCCACAGGAATTGGTTCAGGGATAGATATACAATCTAGACAAAACCAAAGAGACACAATTCTAGGATGCTGAATGGAAATACTGAACAAGGGAACCTTTCTGCTGGAAGGGTTAAACTAGTTGAACGTAAGCCTAGAGCTGCAGAGGCCACTAAGTGAAGAGCACTTCATTGAGAACAAAGTCAACACAGAAGACGGCATAACCATAGAGAGTGACGAGTGCCTGGGTCCAGCCATATTTGATCCAATACTACCCCTAGGACTTAGTTTTATGAGCCAATAATTTCATTTTTCTGCTTAAACCAATTTGAGTTGGATTTCTATCACTCACCACTAAGAGACTACAGACTAATTAAAGATTTTAGAAGCAAGAAAGCAACACTAGCAGCAGCAAAAGCAAAAGGAAAGTGCTCACTGAGAAAGATTTGGATTGTAACTGCAACATTACTCCAAAGCATTAATCATATCATGCTTTGAGAATCCAACCTGGGCTTTGAAATGTCTTAGAGCACTTCCAACAACTTTAAAATAACTCACAAAATTATAAGCAACAGTTTCGAATCAAAATGATTTTAATTAATTTAAATTTAAGAAAATATAACATTTAGAAGTGTAGGGAAACTAAGAGATGTCACAAAATAAAGGCATCAGTTAAAGTTTTAAAAAGGTAGGAATCAACGATACTGATAATGAATAGATTTGGAGAGATGTAGCAGCAAAAGAAAGTGAGATTTTGGTGGAGAATAAAGTACCAAATAAGAGAACAACATATGGGGGGAGATGTAGGTGGAGTGGGGAAGAAATGCCCATTTATGGTTGTATAACTTTGAGCCTAACACCAGCTATTTGAGAAGAGATCGCAAAAACCTCCCAGGCAAATCAATGGAAACTACTGTTTATTCAGTTATGCACGTTCAGGGTTTCTTGTGCCTCTCTGTGTTCCCAGACACTCAATAACGTTAAAATGATCTTCCCCATAACCCCTGGGTATCAAATATTAATGTCAAGCAGTGCACTGAACTCTTCCTTTCTCCCCATTCTGTCTAATAAAAGACACTTATATCTGTGGCCAGAAATACAGAACACATCATGTACAATGTAGCCAGATATTAAGTGACCATAATATATTCCAATGCACACCATGTTTTACTGATAATAAATAAATGATTGAACATGTAACACCCCTGAAGGCACAAAGGCTGATATTGTATGGGAAAACAGAGACAATCACAGCTAGGAGTCGAAAGGCATTCAGTAGTCAGACTTTGAAGGTGATCAAGTTTTAGGAAAACTATATCCAATTTATTTAGTTAATATTTTCCCTTTTCAATATGTACAAGAGTAATAAGTAATAACAAAATATATATTTTAAAGTTTGGAAAAGTTCTTTCTATAAAATGTAAATTCTTAATGATAAGAAAACATCATATAATAGTTTAATTGGCATTGCTTTTTTTTTATTAGGAGTCCTTAAAATAATGGAGCAACTTACAATCAATAGTGTCTTATACAAGATGTAATGCATAATTTCTATAGGAAGTTATACAAAGCAAATCTACCTTCTAGTTTGTGGAAGGTATGGTTTGTTTTCAGGTAAGGTTTCTTTGTGATTACCAAATATGAGCAAGTTTCCTTTAAATATTATCCATATAATTTTAACTATCTATTGACATTTTTTAAAATCTTTGCTCTACCAAGTCTGTGTTTGGAGTTAAATAAGAAGGTTTAATTTATTTCTGAAATGCCTACTTTTTATATGGCCAAAGTCACTGATAGGAAAATATAACCCTGGCAAAGCTCAAGAAGCATGTACTAAGAACCTCTCTTGAACCACTGAAGTTTAAACTTTGTCTCTCTGAAATGTATCTAAAGTATCAAGGCACTCAGTAATCAATTGCTCTTTTAGAGATAAAAATAATGTGCTATCATAGCACACTAATTATACAGGTATTAGAGTTTCATGACTGCTACAAAATCAATAGGAGTTTACAAACTAAAAATAAAACATGCTTCTTTGCTCTAACATTCTACCTAAAAGATCTTCTACTTCTATCAAATTTGAGTTATTTTTCTATAGACCATAGCTTCTCACTCTTTAATTACTGACAATTTTCATTTACCTATTAAATCAAATCTAGTCATTAAAGGCATAAATTAAAATCATAGGTCAGACCTATGATGGCATGACCTTCTAAAACACATTCAAATTTGAAAAAAAAAATTTTATTGAGGTTATCTGTTTAGGATGAAATTGTTTCAGGCAGACCAGACTTCCTCCAATAACAGCAATCAAAGTCAAATAAAATACTAAACTGATAAATATAGGTGAGTTGTTGATCTGCAACAACACTTTCCAAGTTATATTTGCACACATAAAGGGCCATAATGGAGCTTACATGGTTTTGTGAAGCTAGAGGGTTACAACTGGAGACTTGAAGGTCCTCAAATACACAACCAGTTTCACTCTGATATTTAGCAAGGTAAGATTTAAGCTAAAAAGTTAAGCTATAAGCATAAAAAAAACAAAGTAGTTTTCTAAAGTCTGATAGCACTGAGAAGACAAATAACAGAACTGAGGACTCAACAAGGGAAGGAGGCGAACAAATTAGATTCTCGGTTGAAAGTCCTCGTAGAATATGCCTTAGGAAAGAGACCAACTAGAGAGACTTACCAAAACTGTAATCCATCCTTAACTAAGCTATATTAAGGTGGTCAATCCCCCAATTCATCTGTTTTTGTAGAAGGAAAAGTGAACATTTTTTTTTAACAGGAGACAGCATCCAGCATTTCTTCTTGATAAAAACAAGGAATAGAAGGAAAACTTCTTCAACATGATAAAGGGCCTACATGTAAAACCCACAGCTAATACTCAATGGTGAAAGAATGAAAGCTTTCCCCCTAAAATCAGGAACAAGACAAAGATGCCCATTTTCACCACTGCTATACAACACTATACCTGAAGTTCTAGACAGAACAACTAGGCAAGAAAAAGAAATAAAAAGTATCCAAATTGGAAAGGAAGAAGTAAAATGTTCCCTATTCACAGATGACATGACCCTATATATAGGAAATCCTGGAAATTCCATATCAAAGCTACTAGAGTTAATAAATGAATGCTGAAAAGTAGCAGAGTACAAGGACTAACACAAATATCAGAGGTCTTTCTATACACCATCAATGAACAATCCAAAACAGAAATCAAGAAGATAATTCCATTTACAATGGCAACTAAAAGAATCAAATATCTAGTAATAAATTTAACCAAGGACATAAAAAGAAACTATAGATGGAAAACTATAAAACACTGCTGAAAAAAAATTTAAAAGACCTAAATAAATGTAAGGACATTCTATGTTCATAGATTAAAAGACTAAATATTGTTAAGATGTCAATACTAGAAACAAATAAATAAATAAATAAATAAAGGGGGGAAAGCCTAAAAAAGAAAAAAGGAAAAAAATAGCAAATGAAAAGAATATACAAATGAAAATAAATAAGAAAACATAAAAAATAAAAAATAGAAAAAAGACAAAAAGAAAAAAGAAAAAATGAAAAAATAAGATTAAAAACACACACAGGACTGGCCATATATCCCAGTGCATAGGGCGCCAGTATACCACATGGGAGGCCCCAGGTTCGGTTCCCGGGGACCTCTCCTAGCGGGCAGACCACCTTGAGAATGGCAAGCCACCATGGGCAGACCAGAGCCGCCGTGGGCAGGGCAAAAAGCTGCCATGGACAGGGCAAAA